>JAOPUA010000137.1:9668935-9679105 GCA_027122455.1 Trisopterus luscus | reverse complement strand
TGTGTGTGTGTGTGTGTGTGTGTGTGTGTGTGTGTGTGTGTGTGTGTGTGTGTGTGTGTGTGTGTGTGTGTGTAAATGGTAAATGGGTCATTTATATAGCGCTTTTATTCAAAGCGCTTTACAGTTTTGACTGACATTCACCCATTCACGCACACATTCAAACACCGATGGCGGAGTCAACCACGCAGGGCGACAGCCAGCTGTGTGTGTGTGTGTGTGTATATATGAGTGAGTGTGTGTGGATATATTGAAACTTTTTGTGCGTGCGTGCGTGTGTGTGTGATGGATGGAGATGGCAGAGAGAAGGAGGGCTAGAGGGGTTGGGGGAGGGGGCGTCCCATTAGGTTACTCAACACTCGGGGGGAGGGGGGGTTTACCATCAGTGATCAATTAGAGGAGGGCTCGGGTTTCAGGCCGCGGGGAGAGGGCAGCGAGGACAGCAGCACAGGGTTAAAGGTTATCACCTAAACTGGGCAACAGCTTCCCATAGGAAAAGGCTGTACCTCAACACAAACTCTTTGGTGGCCAGTAGGGGGCGCTGTGTCACACTGGAATGAAAGGGGGCCTTACCTAACCTTGCTGTTAACAGTTACAGCTACAGTCTTATGCTCAAAGTGTGTAAAGCAGTAAAACAGGCCTAAACATGTGACATTGTTAAAATCTGCAGATTATTAATGTTCAATGCATCCCAGGTCAAGTGTGACTATGGACAAATGTTTTCTATTACTACTACTTAATTTTCCATTTCTGTATTACATTTTAGTTCCAACCCCAAGAGGAACTTCATGAATAAAGAAACACTGCACTCTTCTTTCAATACGCCTATCGAGAGCTACCAGTCACTTACCAAGAGATCACAGCCATGCTGCCAACCTCATACATACAGAGTACACCCCCTTTGGTTTGTGGGGTGGGAAATGGCATTCTGGGTAATGTAGGAAAAACACACGAAAGTGCAGAAAGAAACTTACACTGGGTAAATAATATTATAATAATAAAAAAATAAAAAATAAAAATAATAATAACACAACACACACACACACACATATTACTTAACAATAAATTATGGTGTTGGGTGATGATTGGCTGTTGATAATAATGTGCTACTAGTAAAGGGTTGAATTAAATGAGAAGTGTTTTAGCTTGTATTCTTTAAGTATTGACCACACGTGTGAAGGCTACAAAGTTAAAGTTAAAGGCTGATAACTTACCTCCCATGTTTTGGATCAGAATGCTGAGTCCAACCAGAATCTAAGAGACATTGAAATTCAATACACCGGGAATTGGCCTAAAAGTAATGATAAGCTAAAGACACAGATAATGACTGTCCTACCTTTTTAGAGATAACATTTCTTAATCCATGTATGATAATACCCATACAAATATGTATGACACCAATTCAAATATATATGACACTGATAGATTTATATTGAAGAGTGAATTTACTTTTCCAGGCCTTTTCAAAGCTTTTTCTCCTAGATCTTCATACGCATTGATACCTAGGATACATAAAAATTAATCAAATCAATTATGCATAGTAGACCCATTATTGCCTTATGAAAATAAGTGCTTGTTTACGTATAATGAATCACTATCCCTTTGTCTTGACTGATGGGGAAATCAAACTGAACAATGGCAAATCAGATACCGTTAAGTCAGACCACTGTGCTACACGTTGCACTACATCAGCTGACTTTCAGATGTGACGCTTCAGTGACAACAACATAACAACTCACAAACAATGAAAGACCCCTGACCCCTGCCACGTGGTCTCTTACCTGTCTGGTCACAGAGCTTGAGGAGCAGATGTATAGAGAAGCCCGCTAGGCTGGACACCAGCAGCAACAGGATACTATGGTGGAACCGCACACAGAACAAACACAATCATGCTCCTGAAACTCTGTCACAGAAATAAGCGTGTAATAATAGTGTGTAATAAGTGTGTGTGTGTATATATATATATATATACACATAAAATCATTAATAAAATATGACAATCCAACGACTTAGCGGTCACAAATACAACATATGGCTTACTTACCAGAAACCCACTATGCCAGTGTTAGCCATAGCAAACGCTAGCCCCAGGATGCCAGTGCCCATGATGGCGCTCATCAGGTTGAACACACAGGCAGTGAAGGGCGTTCCTTTGACCCTGGTCGCTTCTGTCACCTAATCATATGCGTAAGGAAGAAAGGACGGAACCATGTTATGTAGGTGGATACTCAACACCGATGAGCAGCTAACAACTGCATTAATACCAACGGTTACAACACAACACTGTGGTGGAATGTGGGGTCTAGGAATGGAACGGATGTGATAAGGTGGGATTTGATTTGAGCCACTGGTCACTGGACAGCTGCCTGGGCTTGGGATGGGGACACTTCCTACCCGGAATAGCTTGACCTCTTTAATAGGGGATATCCTGGGAGGTGTAATTCTGGTGTCAGATTCAAAGTAAGCGTTGAATGACCCTTGGACTGGAATAATTGGACACTCTGATGTTATAAAGATAGGAGAACCACCATGACATTGGACATTTGTTATGCAGGCAATTAAACATGCCAGAATTACGAAAACATACACATCCGACAGAATAGGATAAGGCACTACAGACTACAGCCATTTAAAAAATATAAACTTTGCATTCAAACTTTAACTCACAGTTGTGTGGCCACTATTTGATCCACGAACATATTTAAGGGGACAAGAGCAATATAACAAAGTTGGTAAATTATATATGATATAACTTACATTCTCTAATAGAGTGGTCGCTTCGTCATCTTCGATGTTCCTGGTAATGCCATCATTTGGAAAGTCATCGCTTTCACTTCTATTGATGCTCATTATATCTAGTTACAAAAAGCACAGTACATAAGCAAAAAATTCCTTAAAAATTTGATTATCTAACTTTAGAATGCGAACGGAATTCATTTAGACGGAGCGCGTTACTTTTAACATAATGACTCAAACTTCTGTAAGCGCCTTACATTTAAGTCAGAAGTAGTGTTGCTATATGTCACATGACTATGTATCTGTCGCGTTTTGAGACGTAGGAGCATAGTATCCAATCAGAGGTCAGCGTTTGGCTCATTCATCCAATCACACCGTCCAGCGAAGGGCTCGTGTTGATGACGCGGTTCGGGCATGTGTGCTCGAATTGGAGGATGTTGAGGTGAGTGTAATGGGTTCAATGTTTATGTTAACGCTGTGATCATATCTCTTATTGTAATGTGTTGTCCAATATACAGTAATTTCTTGATATGTAATAATATTTTTATAATAATGAACTCCCGCTAACTGTAGCCTTCTGCAGATCTTCACATCAGTGCAAAGACAACGCTGCGTTCAACGGAGGGGTTTGTTTATAGCCTTGCATTCAAGTTCACACCGTAGTCTTGGATCTAGTTTCATGCAGATGGCTCAGTCTCCACATCACGAGACAAAAGCCTTGCTTTACAGAGCTCCCCCAGAGGTGCGGGGTATGGTCTCTCTGGACCGAGACGCCTTCACTCAGACAATCGTCATTCCATCCCTACGGGTTCCCAAGGGCGTCCTAAACAAAGTGGTAAAGAGTCTGAAAAGGACGATCGTTCAGCGACCGGGTATACCGCGTGTGGTACAAGACAAGGTAGAAGGCAGTGAGGAGGATGACATGCGCCTGGTCTTGTTGGATCCACTCAGAGTGTCATCACTGAGTTCCTTTAACGAAGCCGAGACAGAGGCCCTGCGGTCGTTCGCTGTCCCCCAGGAGCTCCAGGATTATAACTTGCAGCTAAAATATTGCAACCTGAAGACAGAGGAGGTACTGGAGGCCGTTCTCCCCGAGGGACAAGAGATTACGTCTGCGTTCAGCCGGGTGGGACACATCGCACACATGAACTTGAGAGATCATCACATGCCCTTTAAAAACCTCATAGGTAAGATTGACCTAACTTATATAGATAACACTTGGGAATCGTGAAGAAAGCACTTTTGAAAGGACGGAACTGATGATCATTTACAAGAAGCAGATGGTGGAAGACCTTCTTTGTGAAACAATCCTATAATGACAAAAGATGGGTTTGGATCATCAGTGATGGGGGAGGGGGCAGGGAAATGGTCAATACCAATAATGTCAAATGTACTGATGTGTGAAAATGTTTTCGTTTGCTTTACTCATAACACACATCCTCTCTGCTGCTCTCGTTCAAGGCCAGGTCATAATCGACAAAAACCCTGGTGTGAGCTGTGTGGTCAACAAGACCAACATGATTGATAACACGTACCGCAACTTTAAGATGGAATTGCTAGCCGGAGAGGAGAATATGGTGGCAAAGGTGGGCGAGACTGCCAACAACACTACTTTATTAGTATAGACGAGGCGATGGAAGCGAGCGGTGATGATCAGGGCGCACTACTGACGTCGTGCCTCGTCTGTTGCTGTTTTGCAGGTGAAAGAAAACGGGTCGAGCTACGAGTTTGATTTCTCGCGCGTGTACTGGAACCCCCGGCTGAGCACGGAGCACATGAGGGTGGTGCAGGAGGTGAAGCGCGGCGACACAGTGCTGGACGTGTTCGCGGGCGTGGGGCCCTTCGCCATCCCCGCGGCCCGTGCCGGCGCCACCGTGCTGGCCAACGACCTCAACCCGGAGTCCCACCGCTGGCTGCAGCACAACGTCAAGATTAACAAGGTGGCAGCCGCGGTGCGCACCTTCAACCTGGACGGCAGGGCCTTCCTCCGCGGGCCGGTGAGGCAGGAGCTGCCCGCGCTGCTCAGAGCCAAGGCCGGCATTCACATAGTCATGAACCTGCCCGCCTTGGCGGTGGAGTTCCTGGACTCGTTCAGGGGCCTCCTGGCCCCAGACCAGAGCTGCGACGCGGCCCTGCCTACCGTCTACTGCTATGGGTTCTCCAAGGACGAGGACCCCGAGAGGGACATGATGGAGAGGGCCTCTCAGAGCCTCAGCGTCAGCCTGGAAGGGAGATGCACGGTGCACTTTGTGCGCAACGTAGCGCCCAACAAGGACATGATGTGTGTGAGATTCCAGCTTCCCAAAGAGGTGCTGTTCAGCGCTGAGGGTGAGCAGACAGGTGAGCATTCATGTAGGAAACAACGTGTTTGGGTCTGTATCATGAGGCTGTTTGGACAGACCATCCCCCACAACGTAAAGGGTCTGACTATAATATTTTATTGCCAATGTATCTCTTTTATTTACTTATTCTAAAGGGCTGATTATGGTCCCACGTTCACGTGGGACCATAATGTCTTCACTGCCGTCTTCCTTGTCTTGCCTTGATGTGCGCCTCCCAAAAATTGTAACCTTCCATCGAGGCGACACAGCCGCAAGGGCTGTGATTGGTCCACTCACTAAAACCCGACGCAGCACCATAAACGTTCACGACTACATTGAAGCGTCTGTGGGGTCCTTGCGTTGCGTGAACGTGGGACCATAATTAGGGCTGTACGTGTGAAAAAAGGTAAAGGCTGAGATCATAATGCATCGTTAAATCACAATCTGCTGACAGAAATGGTTATAGTATCTGTGGGTTGATGTATTATACTTCCTATATTTCATGACACACCATGGTTATTCGATCAGATTCTGTTACCCGTCAGCCCCCGGGCCTTTCTGCTCCACCATGAACTCAGAGGTATCATCACCCGGGGCCAGTCATGTAAACCAACTGTTGTTCCTCCCCAGAGCCTGAAGAGGAACCCGCTCCCAAGAGGCAGAAGTGTGGAGAGACTGCAGACTAGAGATCGTGGACATCAGGTTACTGCGGGGAGCACGCCATGGTCGTTTATTTTATTTTAATTATATGTTAATGCCATAATAAATGGTGACAAACACTGAACTGTTGATACAATTGTTTTTTTTTACCTATGTTACATCTCTGGCTTGATGTTACAATAAAGTATGAATAAGATAGAAAGACATACACACAACCAGTTCTACCAATCAAAATGATTTATTTACATATAAAACAAACTTCATACAATAAAAACAAAACAAAAAAAGACGAGAAATTAAAAGTGAACAGAATAAAGCTCCTACTTCATAACAGCAGCTCTAACCCCAGGTCCGGGTAGTTTGGTCATTGGCGTTTCTAACCGACCGCGAAGCTGTGCCCTGCGCCGCCATGCCGGTCAGAACTGGAGCGGGAACAGGCCACTGAAGGCGTCCTGCAGGGCCCTGTGACACGCCAGGCCAGAGGAGTAGCCCCCGGCCGTGTCCTGGGGCAGGGCGGCTCGAACGTGCTTCAGATACCTGGAGGACCAGAGGAGAAGCGTGTCAGGCAGGCGGCTAACAGCAAGTGACCTTCCTACAGGACTCGTGTGTAATCGTCACATTGGTCATGTTTAATTTAGACTCCCTTCCCAAGCAGATGGGGCGTGCATGACGTCTCAGTGGGGGATAGGCAAGTGCAATCCGAGTCCAAACGTTTATTTTCCCCTCCTAATTCCACACTTTTTCCTGCCCTCTTCAACCGCTACCCCCTTGTCGTGACCAACAACGGCACGACCACCAGGACATCCACACTCAAACACCTCGTGACTAAAAGCCTCTGCAATTTAAGTTGAAGTATAAAAAAATAAAATGTCTTATTTTTAAGTGGTTCCAGAGGTAGCCTGCCAAAGCCCCTTTCAGCCTCTCCAGCTACGGCTAAAGTCATTGTTTATTTTCACTCCAAGTCAAAGATGGAAAAACCGTGGAGCTGTCAATTTAAAGCACTCCTTCTCTCAGAGGTGCTCCTATACTTATGAATGTGTGTGTTTGTGTGTAAGTGGGGGTGGGGTGGGGGACAGCTGACCTGTGGCCCCACCAACTCTAATCCTTCCTCTCGCTCTCTCACACTAACACACACACCTAAACTGTCAGGATTAGATTCTCAGAGAAACCCACACAGGCCTCTCTGGTTTCTTGTAGTGTCCGAGGACAAACTAGTCTGGCAGCTTAGATGCTAAGCAACGAGGACAACACGGGGAGGCCACCTCAAACCTCTAGGCCGGCTTCCATCTCCTCCTCCTCCTCCTCCTCCTCATAGCTACGATGAGGTGTCTGAGGCCAGCACACTTAGCCCCCTCCCCTCTTCCTACACAAGCCGTGTGGACTCTGCTCTTCAGAGCCGTGCTGACTTCAAAGACAGCACAACTCAAGAGCCCATGCAGCCCTCTGATTCCAGCGTCCGACTCACCAGGGGGAGCAAAGAGCGCACACAAAGTCTGGATCATTTCGGAGGAGAGGTAGCTGATTACAAGCTGGAAAAAAAAAAAAACGTGTACGGTTTCTATACATACTCAATTCATCTGCCATAAATTATGCAATCCCGTCTCGGTACGGACGAGAGCGTGTGGAGCGCAACGAGAGAGGCCAATCAAATTTCTTTTTGCACACAAAAGCCCACTCATCACCCACTAGAGAAACAACACACAAGTTCAAAACAGGAGGCCCAGTGATTAATAATAACTTCATTAGGGCCAAGCTGCTATGGCGTCCTTCACAGAGCACTTGAGGGAGGTCTTCTCCGATGGCTTCCTGCAGCGGATGAGTGCTATCTATTGATTATATTGTACTGGGCCTTTTTAACAGTGAAAAAAGGGGGCTATTTACGGCCCGGCTAAGTCTGCTCTTCCTGCTAATCTAATCCCCAGGCTACTCATGTGGTCATTCCTCCAAGAAAGCTGAGAGCTCTGTGTAACTTTATACCTGCCTGCCCCCAAGGAGGGGGGAGGGGGGGGAGCAGCAAGGTGGGGGCGAGAGGGTAAGAGAGATGGAGTGGTGTGGGTGGAGGAGGACAGGGGTGGACGGGAGTGGATGTCAGCCGAGAGAGGGTACAGTATAAGACGAAATCACCTTCAAGTATCATCACAGGTCCTCTTGTTTTTAAATCAGCCCTCCCACTCACCCTGAACCGTGAGGGTGAGACCAGTTCTGCCCCATTACCCCGGCTGCTGTCAGCGTCCTCGTAAAGGGGGGGGGGGGGGTGCACTCCCGCAGAATCCCCCCTCCACACCTCCACCCCCGCACCGGCACATGTGGCGCTGAGGGAGACAGACGGAACCGGACTCCTCACAGTACTGTACTGCGTGACGACACCAGCCGCTCAAGACCGCAGCCGGGCGGAGACGTGGAACCCATCGCTCACCGGCCCAGCGCACGCTGGGAGAGAACGACTCGACCTGGCGGCTCCCGACTCCTCCAGACTGAACACGATGCGTATTCCAGTGTCCCGACACGCCCGTGCCAGCGGCGGCGCTACCGTTCCAGCCCACAGTGTCTGTCTGTCTGTCTGCTCACCGAGACTAAGTCTGACTTATACCTCCAGCCCACGCATCCCCCTAACCCCTACTGCCCCCCCCCCCGTTCCCCTCTCTCTCTCTCTCTCCTTCCCTCCGTCTCTCTAAGGACTGGTCTGCCTTTTGTTCCCAGGACTTTGAAACCCAAGTCGTCGGGGCTGGTAACATCTTTCACTCTTCGGGCCCCACTGGAGCATTAGCAGCAACCCGATACGGGCCTTTTCAAAGCCACGTATTATTGGGTAAATATGGGTCACTTCGGACTGGTCCATTATGTTGCTGTTGGGGGGGGGGGGGGGGTGCGGGAAAGGGCCGGCGCAAATGATGGAGACAACTGAACGCTGACCCTGCATGAAAGTGTGTGCCAGAATGAATTTGTCAGCAGGGTGGATTCTAGGTGTTTTTCTTCCCTTCAGTAATCCTGGGAGAAGGCGTTTAAGCACTCCTCCACGGCCTCATCTAAGTCCACAACACAGTGTGGCTACGGCCTACCATTCTGCCTTGAGATAACGCATGTGGAAAAAGTAGCAAAGCTACATACTTTTTTAAACATATTTCAAACCCTGGCATGGCGGGCCACTGCTTTATTTTTCAATAATAACGCCGCAATTCCTTCTGGAGAAACACCCAAGCCCGCCACTAAACGACCATCTTTTTCCACTTGTGTGAGGAGCTCTGCAGACCTGGGGAATGCATCAGACCCAACAACCATCTTGGATTCCCAGAGTGGGGCGCTCTCTGAAGCCTCCCCTACCCCCGTCGTCTGGGAAACGCTACAGAGCCTCATCCCTAATTCAAACAGAGAAGATAAGTGGCCACGCGTCCAGGAGGGTTTCTGGGTGATTCCCAGCTGCAAACTGAGAGAGAGTGGGTGAGACGTCGGGGGTCTTGGTGGGTCTGCATACCCGCAACCCGGTAGGTACCAGGACTAGGGGGGTTAGTACCAGGCCCAGTGGGGTTAGTACCAGGACCAGTGGGGTTTGTACCAGGACCACTGGGGTTAGTGCCAGGCCTAGTGGGGTTAGAACCAGGCCCAGGGGGGGGGGTAGCGGTTGTACAGAAGCAGAGGCAAGCTGTGGCGGGAAGCTCGGGTCTAGACTCCGGGAGTGTGGATGAGAAGCATAGTGGGAGTGCTGGGAAGGCCGCAACGATGATGGAAAATGAAGAGAGGCCCATCACGATACAAAGGATATTTGAGATAGTGGACCATCAACACGCAAACCACAGAGACAAAGAAGCAATCAGATTCAGATGTGAATCAGACGCACACACACCATGTTTGGAATTATGTGGTCGGGCCAAATTAATTTGGCTCTTCAGACTTTTTCCGTCCTTTTCGTGAAACTTTGGGGAGAATTAGCCGACTTTCTCCGGATAGAACAACAAACAGTACCAGGTTCATTGTCTGAATCTGAGGGCCTGTGGTTAAGAGTAAATGAAACACATGGATATATTTACACATTCATATAATTAGGTAGAACAAATGTATTATTATAATATATCCATTACAAAATAATATTAGCGAATTGCAAACCTAAACTATTTCGTTGCGGCCCGACTTTCACCAGAACGTCAACAGTGACCTTTAGAACCACACCTGTCCACCCCCCCCTTACAGCAACATCCACTGATCCAGGGACGGTTGTTTACACAGCGCAGAGGACCCCCGCTCGGAGTTCAGCCTGTCAGCGCCGGCCGTGACGGCCACGTGATATTTTGACATTCAGCACTTCAGGGAGAAAACTGGATTCAGTCGATGACGGGGAGGAAAAAGAAAAAGAAAAACACGTCCACAAAGTCAAATCAATAAAGCCTCCTCCGTACCGGACGTACAGCGGCAAGGACGACAGCGGGTTAGCCTGGTTTATTAAGAACCGGTGGGGGGGGGG
>JAOPUA010000137.1:9567134-9580212 GCA_027122455.1 Trisopterus luscus | reverse complement strand
CACACACACACACACACACACACACACACACACACACACACACACACACACACACACACACACACACACCTGAACAATTTACCCATTGACTTTAACAACATATAATTAAAAATACTGTAGCAAGACAGACAAATGTGAATTGTATACTGCAGTTCTAAGCAAATATTTGCTTGCAGAAAGTATTTTTGCCGCTATAGTGGAGGAATTTCTGGTTTGCATATTTTCAGTGGGATCGAGAATAAGCAGTGAAAGGCTCCGTGTTATAACATCAGGGACCAACTGAAGGTTGAGGCGGTATATGCAGTGTGTGAGGGACGAGGGATAATTTGTGTGGGCATTTGAAGAATGGCTGGTGACACATGGTGACCAATCCTTTTGCTTGGTAACAGGTAACCACTTTTTTTTTTTTTTAAAGAATACCCTTTTTGCAGAAGTGTTTATTCTATTACATCAAATTGACAATATCAAAGCAAAAGCGTTTGGCATTGGAACCGGATATCCATAGGATACCTCAGCATATAGTATTTTAGGAGAGTATACCAAACATTACTGTATACTACGATATAATACTATATAGTACTTGATTATACTTGCTCGGTCGAGCAACCACAAAATCAGTGATTTAATGTCCAGGACAAGTGGCTAAGCAGAATCATGTCCAGTTGGATATTCTTGTTATCTCCTTGATTTAGCACAAGGGTGCAAACTCTTAAGGACTAGTCAGAAGATACCTCACGTCTGATGGGGGCCAGATGCAGCCGTACTGAGGGGGCCGCACAAGTAAATGGAGAATAATGACTTATCAAAGTCTATTTGGCTATATTTTAAAACTGCCAAGGTATCAATGACATTAACGCTATCACACCTTTAATATGGCATTTGATGCTTACCTTATGGGACTTAGAACTATTATTATATATATGCAAAATATGTTTAACTGTATGGTGTAGTGCTTAAGACTTTTGCATTGTAGTACAGATTTATTTTTCCAAAACATCCATGACGTTGTGTAGCTAGAACAAGGAATGTAATTGACTCTCGGTTGTGATGAAAAGATTCTGGCCTTCATTTTGTTGTAGTTATAACAATTAACATCTCTAAGAAAATACATTTAAATACCCCTCTCATTTTCTTTTGAAAAATGTATAAAGAATATAATTTGTACAATACAAACTTGAAAATGCCTTCCCTCTGCGCACCATGTTTGCACAATTAACCTTTTTTTATGCCTGCAAATGTATGACATTTTTTAATATTGAGGTGTACTGGGCTTATCTTATTTACCGTGAGTAGAGAGAATTGAATAAAGCAATATTGCAATATAGAACACTTGAACATCTAGTGGACCGTTTCTCTCCATTTCAGTACTGTCCTTACTGTACCGTCACAAAGGCATGCATGCCACGAGGATCTCAAGTGTACAGGCCACGCATCAACATCATGCAGTCAAACGAGACGTTCCCAACAGGGGAGTGAGTCATGGAGAGGCTGGGATACTTACTGTGTCATCACTTCGGTAGGGGTTCAGCTTGATGTACATTGCTTCCACCACACTTCGTCTGGAAGGAAAAACACAATTACCCTCAGAACAATCAACAGCGATACATGTTCTGCTGCTCAATAAGCCAGTGGCTTTCCCCTTGCCCACGCAAGGTGGAGTACTTTGATGAACCCCGTAAACTTACTTGCTGGCCAGCTCTCCTCCCGGGGGAAGGTTAGGGATGCTCTCCGACGCCAGCGTCCGCATCACATGCACCAAGTCCGGGACCCCCTCGTCACCCTGCTTCTTGATGATCTCTGTACAGAAACACAAACAAAGGACAGAATAAACATTAACTCCAGACATGCATTTAGCGGTGTCTGCAGTGACTATTTATGCTAACCTTTGCAGACCTCTTTATATTAAAGAAAAGTACTGACTATCACGTTTAAACACGGGCTGAACTAATCACGGTAAACCAATGGAGGAAACCAACCTGAAAAGTGTCTGAAAGTGTCTATTATTCTATTCAGCAGAACGGTTGGCATTCTGTTCTATTCCAACTACGTAAGGTCAGCCTCCCATGGAGCCACAGAAGGACACCACATTGCTAATGGTGAATTGAACTGTGCTGAATGTAGTTTTGCAAAATATAGACGAAGATATAGTGAAAACAATTTTTTTTGTAAAAGCTAACAAGGTTACACAAAACACTTGCCTTCTACTCTATTCTCCAGGTATTTATCCAGGTCCATCTCCCTTTTAACTGCTTCCGGAGACACCTTCGGAGCCCCTGGGAAGCAGATCAGAACCACACTCATATTGTCCCGACTTCCCTGTTGGAAAAAAAGAAAATATGGGGGGGGGGGAAGCAAAGTAAGATTCAAGGTTTTTCAGACAGTTGAATGTGTGGTTTCATAAAAGCCTTTTTTTTTAATTTTGTTAGGTTGGGGGTCCACAATACCTTGTACAAGCAGGTGTCAACGATTTCATTGCAGACTCTCTCAAGGTCGTCGGTGACCTCTAGCCGGGATCTGACAAACTCACAAAGTTCCTCGTTGGCCATGACATCCCAGATGCCGTCGCACGCCAGCACAATGAACTCGTCGTCGCCCTCGCACCGCTCTATGGCGTACACCTCAGGCTCCGGTGAGACCAGCTGCTCCGTCGGACCCTTCCCGTGCACACACTTGTAGTCAAAGTCTCCCAGCGCCCGGGACACCGCCAAGGACCCGTTCACTCGCTGGATCATGACCGAGCCGCCGGCGTTCTGGATGCGCTCCTTCTCCAGGGGGTTGCTGGGCTTGTGATCCTGCGTGAAGAAGTGCACCGCTCCTCCCCGACTGAGGAGCCCCCGAGAGTCTCCGCAGTTGATGAAGTAGACGTGGCCCGGGGATATCATCACTCCCACAGCGGTCGAGCCGCTGCGGTCCACGCCATTCTTTTTCTCTGAGATGGACCTCATGTGCTCGTCGATCTGCAGGAAGCCGGTTCGGATGCCGTTTTTCACACTCTCTACAGAGGGGTTCTCGTCAAGGGCGCTCTGGAAGTCTGGATTGCTGGTAATGTGCTCCAGCAGGTGCTCGCAGCAGTACTTGGCCACCTGGGAGCCGGCGTGCCCGTCATAAACAGCAAAGAAGGACCACAGATCCAGACCGTTGGCAAGGCCAACGACGGCTGTGTGTGCGTCCTCCATCTCCACCCGCCACCCTTGCATACTGCTGAGTCCGTAGGTCAGGCTGTTGCCGTTACCGTGAGCGTTGTGCTTTTCCATCTTTGGCTTGTCCAAAAATGCCCCCATTATATCCTTTTTGTAACCTATAAAACAATTAAAACATGAAAGAAACAACCTTTAGTAACAGAAAAAACTGACACATGACACACACACACACGACACAGCTGACAATTTACCACAGGTTGCCTTACATGAAGTCATGATTATATTACAGAATTATATCGGCAATAATGCCATTTCCTGAAATACATTGGGCACAACATATAAGAGTTCAGTCATCCTTTTATGGTAAAAAGATTAGCATCCTGGAGCTCAGTTCAGCCACCCTGCTCCAGTCTAAAAATAGAAGAGTTGTGTTCATATTTGGCTACATATTGGAACACTGCTAGCTTAACTATTAAAGCCGACGGCCTTTGACCCTTGCATGATATACTTGCATTGAGAATAACTAGCAACCGATTGTTATTCTAAACGCATCACCAGATAACACCCATTTAAGTTTAGCACACGTACATGAACTCTGATCCACTGACAGGTTAGTTAACTCAAATACAATTGTGAGGAGTGTTGGTCATTAAAAACTAGTTGAGTAACTGGACGTGCGACGGACAGTGTTTATGGGTTCATTTTAGATACCACGAATGATATTTTAGATAATAACTGCCTTGAGAACATAACGAACCAAACCAAACCGAGACCGACTCGCTGTGAGGCTTTGACCCTTGTCCCTGACGGGCTAACTTTAAGAGGCCTCTCCACCTTTCAGTCCAATGGCAAGGAGAGCCGCGGCCTGCTGGGCTAGCTCAGTGCTAGCTTAGGCTATCCGAGGAGGGCTGGCATCACACTGATACTTATATTACGGAAAAAATAAGAATTAATTCAAGTGGATGACTTACCAAATATCCGAACAATCGGATTGCAGCAACGGAAATTGCGGCGGTTAAGAGGCCCGACTAGTCGCAGATACCAACCAGGGTTGACCGAAGATATGAGGGTATAGCTAAGCTAGCTGGCTAGTTAGCTAGCAAACGTCTCTCAGATGCAGTGCATGTAATGTGTGAAAGTGCGGAACTCCCTGTTCTGTGTGAGCCAGGGATGCATTACTTATCTCGGCTGTTAATTTAAGGTATAGCCTAACTGGTTATCTGATCAAGTTTTGGGCCGGAGCTGTTGTCGCCAAACAGAGAGAAGCAGAACGCTAGCCCCAGCCTCTCCACTTGACAGCTTGACAGCCCGCTAGCTAGCTGACGGGGACGCGCAGACCCAGAGCCCCGGATGTTACCGGTTGCGTACTTCAAAACATGACATCATCCCCACCGAGCTCGTAGCCCTGCATCTGCAGTCTTCGTGTATTGTGTTGTCCGGGCAACGCTACGTGATAACATTACAGCAATTTCAATTAAACCCACGGAAGGATTAGTGTTGATATGTGATGATGCTCCACCTCAATGTGTTTGGTGTATAGTAACAGGGCTTAATAAAAATGGTTAACTTCCGGACACCTTCGTGAGCCATGCAGCAGCCCTCTCCCATGGTCATCCACTCTGACGGCCCCCATATTACACCCAACCTGAAAATGCTGATGGCCAAAACATAGCTCATAGGTAATCGTCGACTGATACAACAATTACACGTCTAAAATTAGATACAAATAATAAAAAAGCAACAAAAAATTAAAGAATAGCAAGAACCATGACAAAACGACTGGTGGCCTCACAGAAATATAAAAAATTGAGAACGGAAACTTCTACAATTGTATTTTTTATTTAGCAAGATGCAGTTCAACTCTCGAAAATCGTTTAGTTGCGTTCCCAGAATCCCTGGATATTGAGATGGCGACATCAAGGTTATTTTTACCGAAATAATGTTGTCAAGTTATTGAAAAAGCTCAGGGCTCCTCATTAAAATCTCTTCAGAGCACTTATTTGACGGCAAAAGGAAAAGGTTTTCACCATAATATATGCATAACCCTTATAATTTTGTGAACTATTTACTATTATTACTATTTTATCTGTTGTCTTGTATGTTGATTTCTTGTTTGTTATAGGTTGTGTGTGGATCCCATGAAGAGTATCTGATGTCTTCTGCATCAGCTAATGGGGATCCAAATAAAATCCTAAATCCTAAAAAATGTCACATTCACTGCATTTTGCGAACAGTAAATTCCATTGCAGTTCTTTAGACAATGATATACACATTTAATAATTATGACAGGTCTGAGAAACACAAGTAGGACCTACCACAAAATTGTTATGGGTCAAATCTAGTGTTGTAGATGGCTTTTATCCTTAACCCATTTCATACCATGGTTGGATACAATACGTTTACTTAATTCAAATTGTTTTAGAACGCACTGTATGTTGATGATAAATGGATGGATTAGTGTAACAATAAACATAAAGGCCTACCATATAATTTATATATTTTTTTTACCTCTACCTGTTTTTATCTTATACCTTAAGGAATAAGTCATTTAAATATGGCTTTTTATTAAGGCGTACATAACAGATCAGACGAAAAGATCTTGGATGGGGACAGTAAAGTAGAACCTGAATCATTGATAACTTCGAATATTCAAATCGAACTCTATATTTGGGGTAAGCAATCTGCCGATCCCTTATTTGGAAAAAGTATCAATATGTGCCTGACTAATTCATTAAGATTTTGGATTGTGTGATAAATGTGTTTTACATACATAAATGTAGACGATTTATTGGAACACGTGAACCGTATTCTTGAGAGATCTCTGGAGATCGGAGCTTAATAAACAGGAAGTGACGTCGTCAGAGGTCACGGCACGCCACTTGGACACTGGTTCCTCAAAAGCAGGATATTCTGTATTATCTTTGCTAAAAATGGACTGTTGTATTCTATCGGCGCTCTGGTACTTTATCCCACTTTACTTACTGATTCAAACTTTGCGCTTCATTTTTGCTGATGCCGACTTCACTTTACTTTGGGCACGTATGTTTGGCCGGAGACCAGGTATGATAAGTTGACGTTACATCTTGTTTTATTTCATGGACATTAAAACATTTAAACAATAAACATTGCCCACCATTTGAATTCACTTTATATATTGTATTGCGTTGTTTATTATTGTGTTATACCTTTGATTTTGTGGTGACTAACGTAGCACAGCATACGTTTACAGGATTATTGTTCAACGTATAATAACGTAGTAAACGTTATTATACAACGTAGTAAACGTATTGAACTGATAAAAAAAAAAAAAATCTTCTGTTATTTTCATCAAGTAAATTTGCATCAGCTGATGCCACTAAATTATATACTTCAATGAGATCTAATACACCCACAACCAACACTTTGTTTTGACACTACACGTGTGAACACATGATCCTCAGAAACCGAATTAAAAGGGTTGGTGGTCTGGATCACTGGAGCATCCAGTGGGATAGGAGAGGAACTGGCGTATCAACTGGCCAAGTGCGGCTCTCGGCTCATTCTTTCGGCCCGTCGTGTGGATGAGCTTAATAGAGTGAAACGACGGTGTATGGGTGAGAGACCTAACCTTAATCCTTTCCCTTTTTGTTATAATAGCCTGTTGCAGCCTATTTTCCTATCACAAGTCACAAACACAAGGATGCATGCAATGTATGACTGACATCATTCTCCGTTATTATATAAGAGTGTTCACATTTACAAGAGGATGATGTTCTTGTTCTTCAACTGGATTTGCTGGAGAGAAAATCCTTCAAGTCTAAAATGAACGCAGCTATCCAGCACTTTGGCAATGTAAGCTGTCGTGCAATTCGTGATCCTTCTGCACACAATCGGTGATCACTTGACAGCTTGATCTCTTTTTTAATATAAGTTTAAAAAGGTTGTCATAACTCCACTCATAACTTCGTTTTTCTACTGTATACAATTTCAGATAGATATCCTGATTAATAACGGGGGCCGTAGCCAGCGGTCTCTGTGCTTGGAGACCAGCGATGAAGTTTATGATGCCTTGATGGAGCTCAACTTCCTGGGCACAGTCTCCCTTACCAAGCAAGTCCTGCCTCACATGATGCAGCGAGGGACAGGGAGTGTTGTGACTGTTAGCAGCGTGGCTGGCATCATCGGGGCTCCTCTGAGAGGGGGATATTCAGCCAGCAAACATGCTCTCCAGGTATCTGAACGTGGCATTTTGGGTTGTGAATATTGAGCTGGATGATTCATGTTGTTTTGTCCCTTCTGGTTAGCCCATGTAAAGACGTTTTTAATCTCATTTTTAAACTGAAGTACTAGACTGACTGGACCTGGGCAAGCAGAAGATCATGTCTGCCTGTACAGCAGCCCTACAACTAGGGAGGGACCATATTGATAACCACTAATCAACATGGCAGCCAACATCAGTATGTTTTTTCAGTCGGTAGTCGTCTCGACCAGGGAGCCGACCCCTCTGCGAAAAAGCCTCCAGACCCAACAGGACAGACCTGGGGCAGACCCAGGGAGGGCTGGAGGGATCAGAGCTCTCATTCACAGCTTTGTCTCACTTCCCATTAATTGTTGACTGTGTCTGCAGGGCTTCTTCAACTGCCTTCGCTCTGAGCTGACGGACTATCCGAACATACTCATAAGCACCGTGTGTCCGGGGCCTGTGCAGTCGAAAATCGTTGACAATTGCTTCACAGAAGAGGTGGACAAGGTAGTTATGTAATGGGGTTTGAGGCTGTGCCATGACGACAATATTTTGCAGTCTATATATTTAGCATATTGATGATTCCCAATTTGTGTGTGGTTAAAAAAAAAATTATAATAATTATTGTATTTTGTTATTTTAGTTGAATAAAATCCAAATATAGTAATGGTGAAATTGGCAGAATAAGGGGCTTAAATAAAACATTACCCTTCAGGAAAAAATGGGTACCAATAATATTTTCCAATAAAGAGCTTGCACGCGAAGACTTTGTAATAGTTTCCTACCCGTTTCCTTCCTTAAGACGATGGCCCAAGGACAGGACCAGCAGCACAAGATGAGTACGAGCCGCTGTGTGCGGTGGATCCTAGTGGGCATGACCAACCAGACCAAGGAGATGTGGATATCCGACCAGCCGATCCTTGGCTTCTGCTACCTGTGGCAGTACGCCCCTACATGGGCGTGGTTCTTCAGTGCTGTGTTTGGCAGAAGATTAGTGCAAAATTTTAAAGCTGGTTTGGTAGGTACCCTTCACAATAACAACGCATATAACACTATAACACTCTTCCTTGACTCCTCCATGATTTTAGTATTGTTAAATATTGAAATGGTATCCTGGAAGTACAGCATAAATTATGATGGAAGTGTGAACTCTGGAATGGGGCTGGGCACAGGGCAGCCAGGCAGACATGGTTTAGAGCCGTGTGGCAAAAAGTGGGCTCAGCTGTTGGTGACCTGGCATTAGTCTGCTGCATGAAGGTGCATTCACTTGAGATGCACTGGGACTAAATCACATGATAGTGTACACGGCTGGTTCCCAGTGGCCATGAGGCCTGCCCACTGCGTCTGGTGGCTGATAGTCTGCAGCAAGGTCACAGGCAAAGGCATTTTTAATGTCCGAGGAAAACCATCCCCAAGTTGGATTGTCTGGGACTAAATAAATACAATATCTACTTCAGTGGTAAAAGGTTTAGGAGTGACAAACTTGTCTCCATGAATCCACTAGTCTAGAGGCTCATACGTATAGCATTTGGAAAGCAATCACACATATACAATAGTTAGTAGTAAGATATTACTCAGAGATGCAGCTCTTGGTGAGGTATCTTTTGAAAATATTTGCAAGTTTGTTCACCTTGCCTCAATAATGAGTCTTCTGTTGTCTGCCAGGAAATAATTTATACATCTATATAGATGTATGTTATAAGGATGGACTTGACAATGTAACGGAATGGTTTCCTTTCTGGTAAATATTTTGCGTGCATCATTTGTGAATTTATTTTGCAGGATGTAGAGCGCTTGCATTTTACAAAACCAAAGGCAAACTGAGGAGCAACAATGAAGAGGTAAAGTGCTTTAGTGGCATCTCGAAACACCTGCCCTGGATATTGAGACCGGGATGTCAAGATTTAACTGATTGAAAGACTCAGAGCTCTCTTCACCGGAGGCCCTTCATAGCTGAAATTGGGATAATCCTAAGAAAGCTCTTAGTGATACATTCTACAATATACATTACAGTTCTTCTAACAGCAACAGTAGTTTGAATTGAATTTTTGAGTTTGAGTTATTTACTTTCATAAAGACACTCCTTTTCTATTCGTGCAACAAGTTTTTTGGTTTATTTTTAATACAGATCGCTTGATCAATGAACTGAATTACAGAATTGATTTTGTCAGCGAATGTAATTATTTTCACTTAAACAAGTTAATTGTGAACCCCAAGCACACATCCTTAAATGGCCAGGGATTTTTCCCTCACCATTTCAGAGAAACAAAAAACTTAATTATGTTAATTATGTTGGCTAATTATGTTGACCATTTGAATCCACGTATCAACATCCATATTTTTCATTAAAAGTAAAATAACGGCACATGCAGTGAGATCGTTCCAAGTAAAGTTACAAATTTATCTTCTCTGACATTCTGAAATATGTGAAATATTTGTTTCATCAAATAAAAGTTGCCATTTTGAAATTCTGAGAATATGGCGTCAATGAAACGTTTTAATGTCTGGTTTTCTTAACACTAAAAACAGGGGAAAACCAAGTCCCTGAGGGCCACTGACTGCAGAAGTCTGCAGCATGTTGGTGCATATTCTCTACAGACATTTGTTTTTTATATTTAGAGCTTAATGGTTTGACCTTACCTGCCTTACTATGGGCATATAAACACACAGGTTGTTTAGTGCCATTCGTGACCTTGCCTCAGTTATTTTTAAGATGGGTGCTGCCTGACTTGGACCATAGGCATACATCCCAGTTGCATGCTGGCCTGACCAGTGCGTCTGATGGCTATACTGGGACAGTGCTGATCAGTCAACTGTGCCAAAAGATTGTTCAGTGTCTCAGGGAAATGCAAATCAAATTGGGTTTAAAATATACATACTATTTGGGTATGTGGCATGCAGAAGAAAAAAAAACGATCTCCATGAATGAATACAAAGCTCGTTCATATAACATTTGGACAGCAATCACATGCATGATGTGATCGTATACAAATAATAAGCCTAGGCCTACTTCTAAATGCAGTTTATGTAGAGGTATTTGGTGAGAATATTTGCAAGCTGGGTCACCTTGATTCAATAGTCCGCCTATGGTTTAATTAACATTCCGCTCGTAGCGGATTTAATACAAATTTGGGACACACACACACACACATACACACACACACACACACACACACACACCTTGGCAACCGTCCAGTCCCAGCCCAGTTGTGGAACCAAATAAATGATTCAACAAGCAAATGATCTGTGGTGGCTTATAACCCTTAACTAATAAGTGGCTTGTGGAACTGTCTTGTACACAAAAGTATTGTACCTACTGTATTGTTCATCCTGCCTTGTATACAATGTATTATACCCATCACCTTGTTCCTACTGTCTTGTTGCACCTCTTTGGACCACATATGTGTGGGTGCTAGCACCAGCTTAGAATAGCTTCTGCCTCTACGCATGGAGAGGTCACCACAAAAAGTCAGACCCTGTAGTCGTGGTTCCTTCACCATGTGCCCACCCATATGCAGGTTCACCTGGAGATGCTCCATGGACCACCTCCAGTGCACGTCCGTTAACCTCTCTGAATGAACCACTTGATTTTTTTGACATTTACCTCTCCCTAGTCACACCTAGCCCTGAAATCACAGAGGACTTCAATGTTGACCCATCACAGCTTTCAATGGTTATGAAGGCTAATTAAGACTAATTAGAAACACTTGTACAGCGGAGTGATACATTAAAAGTCTCTGTTCTACTGTATAACAGTGGTCATGCCTCGTGTCCAATCAAATTACTTGGTTGGAACTTACTGTTGTATAAAAAGTAATGTCACAATCAAGGTCGTGCTATTATACTCTTTGTACCTACAGCCGAATCACAGCCGTGCTGCTATTCAGTAGAACAGGACTCCCTTTCGTTTGCTATTGCTTAAATATACTCACAATAGCTGGTTTACCGATTCATTCTCCTCTTTTATCCAGAAGAGATTATAATGATGGACTACAATCAAACACCCTGAAGACGTTTCCTTTCGCAAATTGTATATAGCATTGCCAGAATCTCGCACATCTTTTTCCCTCTTTTGTAGGATGCACTGTTTTGTCCCAAACAACCGAAAACGGACAATGGAGCGAAAACGAGATTCAGTTGCATTACTAAAAGCCAGTCCTGGATAATAGGGACGGGCCATCAAGGTCCTTCTTTCAACCAAAATATCAAGTTATTGAAAGTTTTTCAATAAGAGTTTCACTGAAGAAAGCTCTGCCGACTTTCTGTGTATAGCTAAACGAAAAAAGTTTTCCAGTCACTGAAAGATCCTAATAAAGACTTCAATGACAAACTCAATCACGGGGGACGTGTTTACGTCGATATATGTGTCAACTGTTTTTATTGACTCGAGGCAGGGTTTATCAAGACATTTTATTATAAGTATATACAGTTACACAGGTAAAACCAACCGTATATTTACAACATACCATGGGAAATCCAAAAAACTTCATTCTAGGGTTGTAAACAAGTAAACTGTAAACAGAACGGCAAGTATTACTATAAGCACATTACATATGACTTTACAAAAAACCAAGGCACAGCCTTGAGTTGAACACTTCCTACGTACAGCAAAAGAATGATGTCCCTTTTGAGCGGACATCTAATGGTAGACCTGAAGTTCTGAGAAGCGTATGAAACATGTGTCTCAATATGGGCTAGTAGGCTCATTTCTTGGAAGCAAAGAAATAATTAAAAATAACCAAATACAAATGTATGTGCTTTTGTGGATAAGAATCCTTGGCACAGATACATGATATAAAAGCGAAGAGGGCTGGGTATGTGCTTTTCTTTCTCAACTTTGATATCTTTTTACCAGAATAGTGATGATGCCAGCATGTAATTCAATCGCCATGCAGGTCAGACCCAGAGGGGTTTGTGGTCCTCTGACCTGACATACGCATTGTTGAAAACAAGCCATAGGCTGATCTGGGAGCTGTGCTAAATGCATTGGTGGATGAGGATGTGCGAATGATTACTGATAGCGAATGCATATTAGCACACCGTCATCAAAACAAAATGATGAGTGGAGCGTAGACAATTGTGCCATGAGAGGCGGAGCCTACGACTGTAGCACTAGAGTTACATGTCATAACTAATCCACCTAGGGCTTAGACTTTAGACTTGGATTACACTTTAAATGGACAAGTTAGCGTCAGTCAAATGTTGTGCGTTTCCCTTTCTTGTATTCAGCAGGAGGGCGACTCCTTTAAACTTCTGGCGGTACGTGGAGACTACAGAGCAATGTTGATAATAAGGCCAGTCCGCTCCCATGCTGACTGAGACACTGCCTCTTGTTCCTCAGGTGCAGACAAAGACCTCAAAAGCGCTCAACCAGACAAACGGGTTGTGACAGCCTTCCAGATGGCACAGAGGCCTTGAAAATCTGACCACTTTTTTTAAACCACTTCATACAACGTATCTTTTTTTACGCTTAGATTTCTTCTAAGTAGTGTGTATTTCTGTACCTTTTTATCAACCGCTCCTCCTTGAGACCTGACAAGTTAAAAAGTGATGAATAAATAAAGATTGATTGTTTGATTGATAGAGATGCTTCTGTGTACAGCGATGAGGGGACGAGGGGGGATCTGTGGGTGGAGGTTAGGAACGGGGGGGGGGGGGGGGGCCCCGGGAGGGGGGGGGCAGCGGGGGGGACGTGGCGTGGGGGTAGCCCCGGGGG
>JAOPUA010000137.1:9551648-9563698 GCA_027122455.1 Trisopterus luscus | reverse complement strand
ACACACACACACACACACACACACACACACACACACACACACACACACACACACACACACACACACACAGCTCCAGTAGGCCTACGAGTATGGTGGGGTTAATGGCGTGGAAACATTTGGATGTAATGAATACAGATCAGAGCCACTTTGTGTCGGGTCACTTAACAGGAGCTCCACTGGCTGCTGTGAGCATCATCGCATCACTGCCAGGGGCTCCCATGTGCTGCTCGTCAAAACAACATTCTCTTCTTCAGCCTCAAACCGTGAGAGGTGCTCTTTCATCGAGATAAGAGTTGCTGCTTGACCCACCTGGAGGTTCAACAGCATCTCTGCTCTTCACGAGCCGAGCGAACACAGGGCAGATCACTGTGCGCTACGCTGCCCGCCTAATTAAAAATGAAAACGAGTCGCTGGAATTCACAACGGATTGACCTCCATTTGCAGTGGAGGAAGAGCTTTGTGGTACGAGCCCGGCCGCCTTGTGCAAGACTCGAACAGCGGAACAATGCTCATTGAAAATATATTAATAATAATAAATAGGAAGAAGAACTCCAACAGTACACTCTACACCACCAAAACCCATTGCTTTTAGACCAGCTCTTATCCATTAATGATGACGAGTTGTCATGTTTGTGATCAGTATTAGTTAAACAGCTAACATAAAAAACTACTATACATTACACACATACACATAAACATACAACCGACTATACATTGCTGTCATTGTAAGAGAACCCTTCAATAAGAACAAATGCTATAACTAGTTACAATGCTAGATGCTGTATCGGTACACACTTTGTATCGGCCGATATTCAAGTTCAGGAATCTGAATCTGTATCAGGAAGGAAAACAAAATGGTATGGTACCATCTCTAGCACTTACCAAGCGCCCCTCCGGCCAGGCCCCTCCGGAGCGCCACCGCCAGGCTGCCACTCATCTGCTGGTAGAAGATGGAGTCGGGGCAGGGGCACGCCGTGCCCACCTGGCCTGGCCAGCTGCGCTGGGGCCGGGGGAAGCCCACCAGGAAGACGGGCAGGGTGAAGAGGGGCAGCAGGGGGGCGGCCAGCAGAGCGGACAGGACCACCACGGCCAGCAGCAGGGGGCTCAGCGAGGCGTTGAGGGCCAGCAGGGCACCGGCTGCTTGCCTCCGCTGCTTCTTCTCCGTCCATGACGTGACCAGCACGGTGAGCGAGAACTTGAGCTTGGAGAGGAACTGCACCGCTCTGTCACTCAGCAGACCCAGCTAGGCAGGGGGTGAGGGGGAGAGGGGTGCAGAGGAACAGCAGGTGTCAGCACACACACAGTCTGTCTGGAACACGTCTTAGGTAATGTTGACTCTGGTGTGTTGGTTTTATGTTTATCATTTGCTCATGTGCACACGGCATATGAGCCGTGTGCGTCATCGTGAATTTTCTAACACATTCTCTGTTGTGTAAATACAACAAAGTAGCTTCCCAGTGTAAAAGTGTGATTTAAATCATTTTAAATCACTTAAACCCTGTTATTTCAACAGGGTTGTACTCGTTTGTGACACGCGGTGTAAGGAGAGGCTCGCTCACCAGCAGCAGCTGCACAGCCGTCCCCAGGCGGTCCCACGCCGGCAGGGCGGTCTCCCCGGCTGCCAGGCGCACCGCCACCACCACTGCCATCTGCAGCAGGGACTCCTCAGAGTTCTGCCACACCTGGAGGGAGACAGGTTCAGGTGAGAGTCCAGAGTCAGACGCCTCATAGGGGCGCGGCCAAATCTAAACTCTACTGTGTAATGTTAAAAGGTATGCAATTGATTTTGCGGAACATCACTTATACTAGCTGGTCTTATCCTAGCTATCTTTCTTGTATACGGGGTTAACCTAGCAATTGGTTCTATGCACATTCTTGCTGTACCGACAGTGATATATTGTTTCTCTTTATTCTGCCAAATGGACTTATTTAAGTCCCTTTGACTATGGAAATAGAAAAGCGTCTGCTAAATGCCCTAAATGTAAATGTAAATCCCTGTCACTATTTATAGTGAATGTGTTAGTGACACATCCAACAAGTAAGTGATATTTGTGTGTTTAAAAATGCCTGCCTGTGATGTTTTGTCATAATGTTATTTTGATGGATCTTTACCACTCTGAACGCCCGAGTGAATCCCACACTGAGTGACGCCGTGTGGAGCCACTGGAGAGACTTGTCCGTGGACAGATACGCGATCATGGCAAACGGGGACACTGAGGGGATCACGAATAAAAGCAAATAATCAGCGTCAGAATAAACTAATGGTTTGTCCCGAAAGTCGCGGGAGGGAGACTCACCCAGATTCAGGAGGACTCTCCTGATGACCGCTGCGACGTGCAGACCTCTGCTGCTCTGGATGAAGGTCTGCACGTTGGAGATCCCCCTGGGGTAGAAGGGGTTCAGGAACACCCCACCGCAGACGTACGCCCGCTGGATCTCCCCGAGGACCCAGCACAGCAGGAAGAGGGAGAGGAGGAGGTAGGAGGCGATGACGGGTAACCGCTGTCTAGTGACCACGCTCTGGGGAGGATCGGCCGCCAGGAAGTGGTGCAGCAGGCCGGCCTCGGCCATGGCGGCGGCCAGCAGACCGAGGTACAGAAGGGCCTCCCTGCAGCCCAGCCGCCAGCCGAAGGAGCCGGGAGGGGAGGGGGCAACCCCTCTGCGCCGCCCCAGGCTGCCCCCGCTGGCAGGGCGTGGCCCGGTGCAGCACAGTGTGGGGATCTGGCTGAGGTCCAGGCTCAGAAGGAACCCCATGGACACGGAGAAGAGGACCACGCCCAGGGTGGACGGGATGAAGAAGTTACAGCCTGCCACCGCCACGGACACGGCAAACATCACCAGGAGCCTAGAGGAGACGCAGGGACATGCATCATGCATCTCGTTCAGATACGTCCACACCTCAGTGGCACAGATATAAAACAAGGTTTTTACATCTTACGTCTTCCATCCATTGTGTTTAAGTTACTAGAGTGCCCTTAAAAATCATTATTTGTATAATTATTATATTATTACAAATGAACTGCATTAGAGCGTTATATCCTGACACAGACTTTTTCCCAATCACTTTATAATCTCAATTGGGCAAAGGATTGAATCAGAGATAATTCAACCTCTGGTCAACAGCAGACTCAATCAATAGAATATCACCTGAGGTTGCTGGACATGGGCGAGCCGCCCAGGCCGAACACTAGTGTCTGCTCCATGCCCCAGAGCAGCAGGGCGTCCAGCGGGGACAGCATCCCCAGGGCCCACAGCAGAGGCAGGAAGAGGAAGAGCACATGGAGGACCTGACTTGCCAGCTGAAGCTCAGGAAACGGGCTTGTGAACCTGGACCACAAGAGCAACCAACAAGAAACACAGGACTGGTCAAACCTTTAGGGTACTAGTCAAACCTTTAGGGTACTAGTCAAACCTTTAGGGTACTAGTCAAACCTAAGGGTACTAGTCAAACCTTCAGGGTACTAGTCAAACCTTTAGGGTACTAGTCAAACCTAAGGGTACTAGACAAACCTTCAGGGTACTAGTCAAACCTGTAGGGTTCTAGTCAAACCTTTAGGGGACTAGTTAAACCTTTAGGGGACTAGTTAAACCTTCAGGGTACTAGTCAAACTTGTAGGGTTCTAGTCAAACCTGTAGGGTACTATTCACAGGGACTAGTCAAACAAGTTTTGAGCCCAAGTTTGGAAGCTGCATGTCTCCGTAGCTCACCTGTCGGCCAGGTCGACGGCGATGAAGGTGAAGATGTAGATTGGTCGGGTGAGAGGGGTGATCTCGTAGGTGTCCTGGGCCTGGAAGGTGGCCGTCTCCGTGGCCGTGTTCACGATCAGTGAGTACTCTGCCGTGCACAGGGTGACCCAGCTGGCGATGTACACCACCAGGGCCGTGCCCGTGCTGCCGTAGAGCGCCGTCATTCTACCTAGGAACACGTACCACGTGCCAAAGCCGCACAGCATCCCGGCCAGGACCGTGTGCAGCACCACATTCAGCCCGAAGCGCTTCCCCGGGGCGATGAACCGCACCGTCTCCGGGCCGACACAGTGGGTGAACTCCACCTCCTCCTCGTCGGCCAGGACGTTAGGAGCGCCCAGGCGCTCCACGGAGCCACTCCTCCGGGCCGAGTACACAGCCAGCGCCTGGATGCCCGCGGCGGCCCCGAACATCAACAGGCCTGAGAGAACGGCGGCGTGGAGCTCCTGGAGAAGCTGCAGCTGGTAAAGCAGCGTGCCGACGCCCCCCAAGAGCCATGGCGTGAGGAACAGCAGGGCCTGGTGCAAGTACACGTACGGCGGAGCGCAGTAACCCAGCTTGAAGCGGGGTCCCCCCAACACCGTCTGGGGGAATCGCTTCCAGAAGAACTCCTGCTTGTACTCATTGAGTAGGGGCACGTCTGGCCCCATCCTGACCATGCCCTATTGGATGGCAGGTCATCTCCACGCGCTTGACGGAGGGCTCCCATGCATCATGGTTGACAGATCAAGCAGTCTGAAATAAACCGCGGCATCAAATATGATTAGGATCGCACCTGAAGAATAAACATCAGGCGATACAGTGGAATCGTGATATAAGCCGGCATAGCTTGAAGAGTAGGCGGTTTAAAGTGTAGCTCACATAAGCTTTCTGTAAAAGTTATACAGTGTCCTGTGGAGATCCTGTTGGTCTCAACGTGAGTCATGTTCTGATGTTGTGAGCACTGCTAAGATACTGGGAGGTTGCCATGCACACACAACAATGCAATGCAATGTTAATCAAGAGCGTTTGATGACTTAGCAGTGCCTAGTGCTACGCCCTTATTCAATGACAAGTCATGTCAATACATTTATTGATTGTATAGAGTATTCTTCTTTGTTGTCAAGTCACATCGCTAGCTCCCCATCAGTGGGTGTCAGCTTGGGCACTAGCATGCTAGCTTCGCTCAATTGTTAACTTATCATAACAAATGATCGACATATTTTGGCATTTAGGGGTGAACCAACTTACCTACACAGGAGAAGCTGTATTTAGCGGTACTTCCGATATGTCATATTTTAGTAAATTGAGAGTATTATCTGAAAGTATTAGACATCGCTAGTTAGCATTAGCCACTAGCAGCAGCAGGGAACAAGCCAAACAACGGATGATGCACGAATCATAGTAGCCAATGGGATGCGAGACCGTCCCGAGCACACCGCCTCGTATCAAACTACTCACACGCCCCCTGACAACACCCCCCCTCTGCCGCTCTGTTTGGATGCGCCTCATAATCATAAGCAGAGTTGTCAAGTAACGAAGTACAAATACTTTGTTACTGTACTTAAGTAGACATTTTAGGTATCTTTACTTTACTCCATTATTTATTTTTCTGCCAACTTATTACTTCTACTCCTTACATTTTAAGACAATTATCTGACCTTTATGCTCGAGTATATACTGTATATATACTCGGTTTTTTTGGTTCAACGTCATGTGCGCCATTCCATACAGATCAGTGGTGCCATCCAGATGTAGTGATTTCAAGCGTTATTGGATGAAGCATAGAAACCCATACCACTCATTGGTTAAGCTATCCATCGTCTTTGCGCATGACGCAAATCAAGATAAAATAGCCAAACAAATTATTCAAAGCGCGGCAATGGCAGTGTGCGAAAGAGATTCGGTTGGCATCGAATATTTCTATTACATATTATACCATATCTTGGGGCCCTACTAATCAGCTTTTAAATTAAGCTTCTATTTCTTAGTCGTGTCAATTATATGATGACCAGCTTGTTTAGCCTTAAATGTTTTTTTTTATTATTAAGGTTACTTTTTACTTTTATACTTTAAGTAGAGACAGTACTTTTTCACTTTAACTTGAGTAAAGAGGTTAAGTTGATACTTCAACTTTTACCAGTCTTTATAAACTCCAGTAGCTATACTTAAGTGACGAATGTGTGTACTTTTGACACTAGGATGTAAATCCTGACATAGCACTAAAGAAGTAGGCCTACAAATATAACAAGATATTTGCAGAAAGATAATTAAAATCATATGTAGGCCTACGGTAAAGCTGTATAGGCCTATTATTTTATTTTATTGAATTGTCGTTAGAGCGTATTCCAGAGTGTGTTATGTGGTAGGCCTATATGTTAAATGGTGTATTGTAAATAAGCCTTTTGGAAAACTAGGTTAAAAGCCTACATGGGTCCCAAATATTTAGTTTGGTTTCCTAAGATAACAAGGGGCTTTGCACCAACTGTGTTTTGGGAGAACAATGAAAAGGTCATCCGTCTATTATTGTCTTTACACAAAGTGGCACGCGCCGTAGTGTTTGTTGACGCCCCTTATCATTTTTCACCTTGGTACAATCTTTAAATCCTGAAGCTTATGTGCTTAAGCGGTCCCCAAAAACACCATAGGATTTGTTCTTCTTTATTATGAAGATTATAACAAGGATACAGAATATAACCTTCGTATCGCTAAAGCTGAGAGCATTCTATTAGGATAATATGATGAAAGTGGTTGGGTTTAGCGCCTTGACCTGCCGAATGTTAATTTTGGTGATGAAAAAAAAGCGAGGCTAAAAACGTATAGCGTCGGAAAATGATCAAGTGAATAAAAGGCCAGAGTATCGACACAAGGAAGAATATTAATCTGTAAGAAAGGAGATTATACCGTTGTTGTTGTTTTTATTCTTGTACAGACTTAAGGGATATGGGAACACAGGCTTATGCTCTCGTGCCATCCTGAGTAAAAAACAAGTTACATTGCATGTTAGTCTAATTAGTTAGCAAAAAAATAGAACAGAGACCTGAAAAGCCGTTAGAAATGTTTTATTTTATTATTCCTGCAGGATTTGATTCCTTTCGGATATTTTTCAAAATGCAAAAGCTGTGTGAAATCCAGATGTTAGAAATATCTCCCATTTCGGAAATGGAACGACACAGTTTGAATGTATTGTTTTCAAAAGGCAGAGGAGATTACACCACAAAAGGTGCACACAACATCAGAGCACTTTCTAGTCTTCCCTCTCATTTTCATTTGGACTCATCCGTTACAGGGAGCAAAACATCAAAACAATTACAACACAGACAGGGGGCGTGATTCTCCCAGCCAGATTGAATTTGAATAATGTATTTCTCTCCAGGACTGACTTAGGACATAATACACACCTTTCGAACACAATAATTTACATTTAGATGATAACAGATACTTGGGTCCCATCCCATTTTAACAACAGCACCTCACTGATGACACGCAAGATGGGGATTGCGGTTCTGTACGGCATGATAAGCAGCATGGATAATTTAACTTGAGCTTGACCACAAACATCAATCCATGGTCTCATCGGACTAATTTTCTCTTCAAATCAGAACCCCCCCCCAATGCACTCGAACCTGTGTGGACAGCACAGAGATCACGCTCCATTGAGCAATTATTCACAGTCCTGGACTAATGGGGCTCCTCTGGATGCACACACACACAGCAGAGTGGAGAGTCAGTGGACCAACAGTAACGGCCCTATACAGACCATGTGGTTGTTTGTGTGTGTGTGTGTGTGTGTGTGTGTGTGTGTGTGTGTGTTTGTGTGTGTATGATGCGGGGGATCATCTTCCAACTGCTTCACAACAAGCACAAACATGCCCAATGACGAACCCAGACTATGGTTGCAGATCTCTCTCTCTCTCTCTCTCTCTCTCTCTCTGTCTCTCTCTCTCTCGTTCTCACTTCCTCCCTCCCAGCCTAGGCTCCATATCAGGCAGATGAAAACATAACCTGTCACATTCCATCCCATTAAACCAGCTATGAACCATGTGCTCTATCACAAGGGGGTGGATGGGGTGAGGAGGAGAGAGGGAAAAGGCAACGCAAGAGAGAGAGTAAAAACAAGAGAAAGAGCAAGGGAGGGGAAGATGGAAGTCAAGTGCATCTGGGCTCACTCAAGGCTAATGCATTATTCACCATCTTTATGCTAATGTATTCGTAATGCTAAAAATACTGACAGATATAGGCCTATGCAGAGCCAACACACTGTATTAATGATCATGACCTGTGCAGACTGTGTATTTCTATAGAAATACACCTGCAGAGGAAAAATAAAAACATCAGTGGGGGGAGGGGGAAGGCAGATTGACGTTTACATTTTGGACACGGTATAGCCTACGAAAATGAAATGTAAAATGAAACGTGAAATCCTCTTTTAATATATGTGGTGCATTAGAGCGCTCCTGTGGCTGAGCCCCCCAGTCCGACTCTGTGTATTAGAGACTCTTGCTCTGAGCCCATCAGCTGCCATTTGATTTGTCAGGCACAGCGAAGGTAATGACACAGACCCACTCACGCAGTCATTAGCCCTGCTTAATGCTGGGCGTTAACGCAAATGAAGCAAAGTTAAGTGCAGGCATTAGAGGAGCTTGGCCGGCCCAGCCTTTTATTTTGACAACTGTTGGCTACTTAACCAAGACATGGGCTGGAAGGTTGGAAGCAAAGCAAGGGACTCAGAAACATAGATGTACATACAGTATGTTGTGATTATATATACTGCCACTACTAAATATAACAGAAGGAACCGAATATCTAAATAGAGCGACAGCGGCAGACCAGACAGAGCACCAGGGACCCCTAGTGGTCATGCACACAGGTCATCTTCCCAGGCAGTTCTAAATGCAGAGCGAATATTGCATCCACATTTGTGATTGCTTTGTTCAAACAATTTAAACTTTTAAAAATAGAAAAGCCATACAATTTTCAAATTTAGTCTCTTTGCATGTGTGGAATACAAAACGTGTCCCCGCGTTTAGAAAATTCATGTGAAGTTATGAATGCCTTTATAGGTTGCTATAAAACAATGGATTTCACGCAAGGCACAAAGCTGAATGAACGTTGGGGCATAGCAAATACATTTCTTCAAGTATTATTAGTCAACTGAGTCATCATGTGTGTCATCTGGTTTACTCTGGTTTTATCCAGTTTAGCAACAATATCGATTGCCATAGGAACCTCATATTGCCTTTATTGACATTTAAAGCAAAGACGGGTTGAACACTATATTAAATCCACAGAACGTGTTATCTATGAGTAGATTAGGAAGTACTACAGATGATAGTTATTGCATCCTGTTGACGTGGAGGAAGTACATGTCAGGCTTTAGGCAAAGAGGCCAGCAGGCTGGAGCACAATCTCTGCAACCCATTTGGACCGCGTTCAACCTCACTACTGCATCTCACTCTGCATGACTGCAGATTATTGTCCACAGAGAGGTGTGCTAAAGCTGGATTATCTACTTGTTGGGGATCCATTTGACCGGACGGTTGTGATGCCAGACCCACGCGCCTCTGCATCTGTGGGTGTTAGTATTTGGTTCGGGGTGGGGGGGGGGAAGGATGGGACTTGTGTCGGACATGACACCAAAAAAACTCTCATCCTCAGATTACAGTGGTTAGCCATCCATATATTTGGACAGAAAAATCTCTGTCATGATAAAAAACACTGTACTTAGATACCTGGCCAGTCAAGTGGGCCGCTTTGTTTCACTAGAAGCAAGGTTGTTGTTGTTCAAAAGGTAGTTCAGTGAAGATAAATCCGCTGTTAGTGGATTGAAAACCTCAAAATAAATGTACAGCTAGTGTTTCTATCAAATAGATTCAGTAAGAAAGAGAAGTGGAGGCATGGTGGTGTAGGGAGGGAGGAGGGGGCTGGAGCCACCCTGACCTCGGGCCATCAGGTCACCTACTTCTGAACAGCCTGTATTTCCATCGGTTTCCTCGGTCAAGGTTTATGTGCGCTGCTATTCTGGAATCTGAAATGAAACATGAGGATGAAATAAGTATCATTGAATCAAACCAAACGTGATAGGTCTGAAAAAGGCCCTATTGGGCCTGAAGGTACAGAGAGTTGTGTACTTTAGAGGGCTGGGGGAGTGTTCCAGACTGGGGTAGATGAGGAGGAGTCGGTTCCCTTCTGGAGGCAGACCTGCGGTTGGGAGGCCGCTCCCGGTCCGTCTAACGGGCCGGGAAGACGTCTCCGCCTGGCTGCTGCGAGCTCCCATGGTCCTCTGCTTCTTATCTGACATGGAAAATCAAAACATAGAGAATGTCGAGGAAGGCCAAGAGCAGAGAATCACAAATATATTCAACTCTTTTTGAAACCAATGGCTGTCTGGCATGTAGATGAATTCAAGAAAACATACCTTTTTTTCACGTAATGTTAAACTATATTATCCTTACAATTCTAGTGGATATCTGGAGCATTCCAATGCATCGGTCCTAGAGACACCAATTACTTATTTTGTTTTTAAATATTGCTTTTATCATCTTATGTCTTTACACTGACTGCGACCAGAGTCAGATTCCTCCAGACTCGACCAATAGAGGCCGCTTCTGATTCTCAGAGACACATGATGGGCGCTCACGGCTGGACGATGTGTCGTGGGTGTGGCCGTCGTCAAGGTTACCCGGGAGCCTGCCGTCGGGGCCGGGGAAGTTCTGCAGCCCCATGAGGGGCGTGGCCCGCGGTACCAGTGGCCGCAGCCCCGGTACGCTCATCTCCCCGGGGAGGGGAAGGACCGCTCCGGGACACTGTGGTGGCACGGCCGGAGCGGCACAGAGACAGATGGAGACGAGACCAGAGAGGGGAGCTGGGGTTAGAATCACATAAGCAGATACTGCGCCTGGGTCATGAGCTGCCAGTCAGGGATCGATCTTGCTGGCTTCCTGTTGTATAAATCCTGTCTCCTCGATAGATATTGTGTTGTCGTCATGTCGCTGTATCTCAGTTGAACTAACAAGCCAGGTAAGATGAAGGAATTGCTTGTTTTGTGCTCAGGTTGTGAACCTTATTTGGGAAATAACATGGAGGCTGTGTGAGAGTGGGCCCAGATGAGTGAACAAGCTGTGGGACGAGGGCCCACGCTGTTGTTGATGTTGGGAATGAGATGGGATGTGCACTCGGTCCCATATTAAGTAGCAGCGGGGGGGAGGCGCACTGACCCGGCTAATAGGGGCTAAAGCCACTGGTGCATTATCGCCCGGGCACATTTCATCTAATCAGCAGGATGAAGCCGGCAGCGGGCTTAGGCTGTGTTTTAATTCAGAGCAGCACTACCCTCTCTCTCTCTCTCTCTCTTTCTATTTCTCTGTCTCCCTCTCTCACTCTCTCTTTTGGTCTCTCTCCCCCTCTCTCCCTCCCTCCCTCCCTCCCTCTCTCTCTCACGTATCACGTTGAGATGAAATCAGTCCAACCAATAGACTTTGATCTATGATGGGTCTTTCTGCTGCTTTATTAATATGTGCTGTTCTGTTTGCTGTTGTCCTCCTGGCTGCGAGTGGTTTTAGTCAGATAGCATTACACATGATCAGGCCCATTAAGGGCTTTCACATCAGCGAGGTCCGCCCGGGTTTTAGGTCAGTCATATAAGAGAGCAGATCAGAGCTTCATTACGTTGTGTCTGCTTATGGCAGAGCTGGCCCTTTTTAATACCATCAAAAGATAAACATAGTGAACGACAGCCATCTAGTTTGGTATGATTCCATCCATGTTGTGCTCCTCATGGATTGGTTTTAAAGCTCAGGGTCTCACTTCATCTTCCTCACCACGCTTTACTTTTCTTTCATACAAACGATTGTATGTCTTTATGGATCCGTTATATCTGCTTGTGGGTATTATAGTAGAAGAACAAACCAAAGTTGTGAATAACTAGGGTTCTATGAATTCTGCTTTATTAACATGGCGACTCTAGCAGAGCCTATAAAGGTGTGATACCGCTGGGACTGCAGAGAGCAGCTCCGCCCTGCTCCTCTCCTCCACGGTCACCCGCTCTCCATCCAGGACCTGCAGGCCGGGGAGACGCAGGACCACTGCTGGCCTGTGGCGAGACTGCCGCGCCACCTGGACAACACATACACACGCACACACACGCAGGCATGCACACGCACACACACACACACACATACACACATACACACACACACACACACACACACACACACACACCCACACACATAAACGGGCACACACACACAAACACACACACACACACAAATGGGCAAGCAGGCACACACACACACACACAGAATCAGAATCACACACACACACAC
>JAOPUA010000137.1:9532477-9545989 GCA_027122455.1 Trisopterus luscus | reverse complement strand
AGGGGGGCGGCATGCAGGCCACATGTAAAATAGTTGACAACAGATCTCGGGTCAGTCAGGAACACGGAAGAAACCGCGGCTATGGCGATCACGAGATTGCGTTGTCTGAAATCGCGATTTCGATCCGAAAACGATAAATCGTTCAGCCCCAGAAGATACCGTTAAAATATATATTCATTTGATTTAACCATCACCTGAAAGTCAGGCTTACCTGATGGAGCAGGCCTGCATCCTGAGGACCCTCACGTCCGAGTACTTGGAGTGACCCAGCTTCTCCGCCACCATGTCCGGCAACAGGCGGCCGCAAAACACGTCCTTCGCGTTCTTAGACTCGGTCACTTCCTGTGCAGACAGGAAGCCTATCACCTCTGTTACGTCCCGATAGAAACTCAGGTGAGGACATTGGAGGGAGGAGAGCAGGAGAAGAAAACACCTACCACTCCGACCCCATCCAGGGCTTTGAGGGCCGGCAGCTGGAAGACAACGTACATCCTGTAATTCTCCAGCTTGTCCACTAGGGGGTTCCCATGGAGATCAAGTATGATGAGGTGAGACAGGGCCTGGATGAAGAGCGGTAAAGTGCAAACCAAACCCACGATTAAAAGTTAGCGGTCGTCATTTTACAACAAAGCTATGCGGAAGGGAATCTAACTGTTCCTCCTTCAATTTTTAATACTATAACTTATTTCCACATTTTGTTCTATTTTTAGAGCGATCATTGTGAGCGTTGTTCACCTTCAGATGGAAGATGTCTCTGGTGGTGGAGATAAGGTTGTTGCCGATGTACAGCTCTAGGAGCGAGCGAGCCCGCTGGATCCCGTGCATGGAGGTGATGTGGTTGTCCTCCACGGACAGGAAGTGCAGGTTGGGCAGGCGCTCTAGGCCTGAGGCGTCCAGACAGTGCAGCTGGTTTCCGTTTAGGCTCAGTTTGGTCAGACAACGCAGTTTGGACAAACCTCACGGGAGACAAAGGACACTTCGATAAAACCCTGCTGGAAGGGTCATGATGGATGTGGAGGTGTGTGTGTGTGTCTCTCTTTGTGTGTGTGTGTGTGTGTATTTGCGTGTGAGTGTCTCTCTTTGTCTGTGCGTGTGTGTGTCTCTTTGTGTGTGTGTGTGCGTGCATGTGTGTGTGTGTCTATGTGTCTGTGTCTCTGTGTGTGTCTTTCAAATGTGATCTTCCGTCTCGCTCTGTGTCTGTGAAAGTGAAAGTGAAACTAACCGTCCATGCTGGAGATGGCGTTGTGGTTGAGGGAGAGTTCCTCGAGGGCCAGGCAGTGCTCTAGGCCCTCCAGCTGGCTGAGGTCATTGTCATTAAACGAGGCCCAGCGGAGGTTGATCAGCTTATCCAGGTTAGCCAGCCTGGAGATCCCCAGCCCGTCTAAGGACAGGGCTGTGATCTGTGAACGGTACGTAGCGCTGAAGTTACCTCCTGTCATGCTCTGTAGTACTGACTGTGTGTGTGTGTGTGTGTGTGTAATTGTAATTATGTGAGTGTGTGTGTGAGTGAGTGAACGGTGAGTGTGAGTGCGCACGTGTGCAGCCTACGCTGGCGGTCCAGCCTGGTTCGGGGGTGGCGTGGAGGGGCCAGGGGGGCGGGCTGAGCTGCACCAGTAGCTGGGCGGTTGACAGCAGGCTCAGGCTGCGAGGACACTCACAGGCCGTACCGGAGTGGGTCAGCAGAGAGGCCTGGGGGCCGGACAGAGTTACTGAGTCTCATGTGTCCGACATCAGCAAACAACATGAGGCTTGATTACAAAATAGCAACCAATAAGTTAAGAATATTTTCTAATTTCCTCTAGACTTCCCAGTTCCCACACAAATCATTTCTGAAATAAATAAGTGTACCAATATTTCTTTGAACTGAATAGTAAGTACTGCTGACATCAATGCCATGCGATGTCCTGAAGATTGACCAAGTGATACTTGACTAAGAAGCTGAGCTGTGTTCATCAGCTCCATCAGTATGTTGTTGTGTTGTTATGCATCGACTCCACTGGACCTGGGTGATCCTGGAGCTGGCGGTGGTCTGCGCGGCTGCAGCCACCTCTTCCTCCGAGACCGGGACCTGGTCCAGGTGGGTGAGGGTCCCCAGGCGGCCCACCATGGTGGTCCTCACTGAGTCGGGCTGTGCACACAGAACGACAGAAATCCAAACCGTGATCCAGGAGTGCAAACACCATACAGGAACCATCCCATCGACCTATCGCTTCGCAATGGTAGAAGTTGATACTTTAGAATCCTCCAAAACACCTTCTACAGCCATTCAATTAATATTCAATTCAATTCAATTCAATAGTATTTGTATAGCCCTTATTCACAGGTACAGTCGCAAAGGGCTTAACAGGCTATCTATTTATGAAACCTTCCTGACACTATCCTCCCAGAGGGCAAGAAAAAACTCTTTTCATGAAACCCTATTTATTGAAAGGAGAACCCTGAGGGTTTTGCCGCGGCGAGCCGTACCCGGGTCCAGGGGTTGTGGCGGGCGTCCAGCCTCAGCAGAGCCGGGGCGTGCTTCCTCAACACGGCGGCCTCGTCCCGTGCCCTGCTCAGCCGGTTCCAGCGCACGTCCAGGGTCCTCAGCCCGCCCAGGCCCCTCCAGCCCTCCAGGGAGGCGATGTGGTTGTAGCTGGCGTCCAGGAACTCCAGGTTGGGCTGGGAGACGCACACAGAGCCCCATCACATCAGTTCACCGTTTGTTCCGGTTGTTCAGCTGGACGGTAGAATGACTGAAGGGGGAGAGTTCAACGACGATATCAAACTAGGAGGGAGGTTTAAAAGGGATTATATGGAGGTTGCTTCTAGTCGGTGGGTAGACCTTCGCTCGTCGGGTGGGCTCTGGGAAAACTAGGCTGCGGCGTGCTCACTGGCGTGCACAGACATGGCTGAGCTGGCATGCAGAAAACTGAGTGCGTTCTCCTCATGGATAATGAAGGAGCCCACTCTGCCTGTGAGTCTGACCATGTGGGAGATGTCGTCCAGCCGTGTGACCTCGTTGAAGCTGATGGTCAGGTGACGCAGGGCGCGGAGGCCGGAGAGCACCTTCAGTTTGGACAGACCGCTGCCATGCAGGTTCAGCACCTGGTGGGGCAGACGATGATGCAGACGCTCAGGGGAGGGCGGAGCAGCCAATGTGTGTGTGTGTGTCTGTGTGTGTGTGTGCGTATTGGAAACACAGTGGTGAGCCATCTACATCGTGTGAGGGTCAACCCCTATCCACGCTCACGGTGATCTGACTGAGGGCGTTGACTCTGGCCGCCTTCAGCAGGGTGCCCTCGTCCAGACCGGTCAGCCGGGGGTGTGGCTTCAGGGCCGGCTCCAAGCTCAGGAGCTCCAGAAGAGGGGGGTGGTCCACCGAGGGAGAGAGGTCTGGGAGAGGCCCCTGCTGGGAAGCACACAGGAACACGTCAGACGTTTAAGAGCAGGTATTCCCAGGATTTAAGTCTTTCCCTCTTTTTATTTAGGATTACCCTCACCTGTGTGACATATTCAAAGTAAACAATGTACTCTGGCAGGACCAGCTCATGGTCGAACACAAACCACTGGCTGGGTCCGTCTAAGAGACGACAGAAAGCAGAGCATCAGTAAAACCAGTGAGTATCATGGGGAGTATTTAGAAAAAGAAACATTTGAGGTGACGTGTCTGCACCTCGGTGGGACCTGACCCCGAGCTCTGTGCCCATGTTGCGATACACCGAGTCGGCTTTCGGGTCCACGGGCACGCCCTCTCTGAGATGGACGCTGCGGCCCACAAACACTTTGGAGACGATCACGTGACCTACGACGTTAAAGGCAGAATCCCCTTCGGTTACGATCAGCAGAAATACAAAACCAAAGGTCGGGGCGGCATGTGGCTCGAAGGTAGAGTGGCTTTCCTGGTAACCGGAAAGGTTCCTGGTTCGATCCCCGTGTCTTCCTAGCTTGTGTATTGAGGTGTCCCTGAGCAAGACCCCTCACCCTAATTGCTTCCAGACAAGCTGGCTGTCCAGAGGCTGTTCTGAATGTGTATATGAATGGGTGAATGTTAGGCACTTTGAGATGCCAGTGGTTAGAAAAGCGCTGTATAAATGCAGTCCATTTGTTGCAGAGGGGGCACCCACCCTGAGTGAAGGGCAGAGGGAGGCTTCGGGGGTCCTGACGTAAGGCGTGCTCCAGCCTGAGTGTGTCTGCCACGCTCAGGCTGTTGGACAGAGGCACGGCACGCTCTCTCCCCAACGCCTGGTGGATACAGACAGGCAGGAGCACATCTGCTGAAGCCCACAACTTAATATAATGTACAACCACGAACCGTTGCAGCGGCAAGGGAAAATGCACCTTGTATTGATCTGCACTGAGGAATCCTTCCTCCAGGATGTGCAGCATTTCATTCTCCTCGCTGGATCTCTCCGGATCAGGAACGTAGAACAGGTACTCCAGCCAGCGCTTGTAGTTCTCCCTGAAGGAACGTCAAGACCCAAACATGCATCAGTGAGTGACAAGAGGTCTGCTGTGAGGCGTTAATTGATAGAGAAGACGTATCGTAACGAGGGATGATGTGATGATCAGATGCTGCCCACTGCCCTGATCCACTCACGGTGAGCAGAAGGGGGACTCGTCAGCCAACCGTGAGCTGAGTTTCTCCTCAAAGCGAAGCCTCAGAGCACGGTTGTGCACCCGGGTGATGCTGGTGATCCGGAGGCCGGTGATGCCGTGGGCCTTGAGGTCCCCCACGGAGAACCGGGACTGGATAAGGCCCTGGCAGGACATGAACCTGAGCAGTACAATCACATGAGTTCAACCAAAGCAATCGAGCAGTGATTCTTGATCGTTGATGGTGATTTTCGATTGTTGATGTTACACCAAATATACATAAAACACCACATTTGGTTATTTGGTTTGTTTCATCAGTGGCAAAACCAGAAGAGTACCAGGGATCTGTGGGGCAGCCGTCCTCAAAGCGGATGTTCCCCACAGTCTGAAGCTCCATCAACAGGAAGTGGACCGTGCACTCCTTCCTGTGAGTCGCCTGGGATAACTCCTGCTTGTACCAGGCCTCGATTCTGCAGAAGAGATGTAAAGCACGTATTATATGTTTGGGTCTTAGGAAGAAGAATTCTGAGAAAAATATATGTGTACAAAGAAATACTTTCTGTTAATTAATTAATAACTTAATAACTACTGTCCCATACTTGCTGCTGTAGCCCCCACATTGTCTGACCTAAAACATCATTATGTATCTGGATCTATTCCCTGACACCCCTAAAGCTCACTCTTCCAGTCTCTGTTCACACTGCTCCACTCGTCGGCCCAGTGCCTCTATCTTGCTCTGTATCTGGAGCTCCACCAGGGGGTCACTGCTGGAGTCCGTTGTAGGCTCCTCCTCCTCTCCTGGGTCCTCCTCCTCTCCTGGGGCCTGGGTCCCGGCGGGAGGTGACGTTGCTCGGATCTCCCAGGAGAGGGACGGACTCGCTCCGTGGTCCTGGACCTCAGACAGAGCCCTCTCCAGCTGAGGGGAAAGACCACCAGCAGTGGGGTGAGCTGAGAGATGGACCACCATCTCCCACTGAGGCTCAAATAGAAGCTGAGCATTTTGTTTGAAAACTCAATGCTCCACAGTTCCAGGATGAAGAGCATACATCTTTGATGGCGCGGCTGCATGCTCTGAGCTGCTCCACGGGGGGCTTCCAGAGAGCCTCCTTCTGCTCCATCAGCCGGTGCCCCGTCTCCCTCAGGTTCTTCTCGGCCGTGTGGACCCGCATGTTGTAGTACATCATCTTCTTCATCACCGTCGTCTGGGGGGGGGGAAATTAATATTGAATGACTTTTCTAAAAAAAGTAAAACCTTGTAGGATACCGTTTCGTGTCTGTTTGCCCGTTTAATAAAACGTACGATCGATCGCTTCATGTTGGAGACGATAGAACTATGACTATAATTAATTAAGTTATAAATATTGTATATGAATTGACAGAGAGACAGAGAGACAGAGACAGAGAGAGAGTGCGAGAGAGAGAGAGAGACTAATGGAAGTTCAGTGCTTACCTCAGCAGCTTCCTTCATATTCCTGCTGGAGACGTTGTAGGAGTCCAGCCGCTGGAGGCCAGGCATGTGGTACAGGACATGGGTGGAGTAGTTGCAGAGCAGACACACAGGGTTGGCCACTGACTGGGAGTCCTGCAATCCCAGGGCTTTCAGAGCGGGCAGGTGGGCCAGGAAGGTTAGCTCCTGCCGAGCGCAACGAGACGGGAGCAAGGAACGCAGCGTTAGTGGGAGTCTTTGTATCTCAGGCGTTTTATCCAGCTCTGAATGCTACTGGGGTTGATGCCCAGCCTGCGTTAGTATTCTGGAGCTAGAGGCCTCAGCGCTAATCCTCTGTGTTCTGAATCCAAGATATGAATAAGAGCGTCCTCTAAATGACTCAGGGGCACCAAGCCCTCTAACAAAGGGAAATGGAGGATCATTTGTGTTGGAGTGGAATATTTTAGTTTTACAGTGCAGCAGAAATGTGAAAGGCTTGATTGACAGGTATGTGTTTTGCATCGGAATAGACGTATTTCAATTCTATGAAAATGCTATGAGTAGTGACATGTAATACTGATAGCGAAGTGAAGGAAACACAGTGGAGGTATGTCACGTAATGGACCTTTTTGGGTTGTTCTTACAAAAACAATCATTCTGCTGCATTGTGCTGGAGTGATATGCTCGAACACAAGCAAGATGCTGAAATATATAATCTTAATGGATTATATTCTCGGCCCTGCAGCATAATGACTATCAGGAGCAGACTTCTTGGGAGGCTTTTAAAACTGAAGCATGGGTTGCGATGAAATTAAGGATTGTACGAAGATGAAAAACATAGAAAATCATCTAGCTATATCTGTATAACTACATGTTGGTTATTCCTCAAACACAGTTTTCGTTAAACAAATAAATATAGTTTGTTGCGGCAAGACCCAAATCTTAAAAACACAAACAACATACTAAAAGGCAAAGGACATATTCTATATTATAACAGCAAGGTGTTTTTTCTACGTGAGGTTTTAAAGGGTTAAAGGTTCCGGTTAGCCAAGCAGAGGAGATCAGAACGCTGGAGCGACCCCTGATGTTTCCCAAGGTTTTTCAAATATACCTTTTCAGTACCAAGGGCGTTTATTTCTATTAAAATCTAATAAACCAAACTTTTAGGTAAAATATATTTTTTCATGACCTACCTTAAATGAGGCAATCTTGTTCCCAGACAGATTCAGATCTTCAACGTTGATATTGGGATCAAGGCTGTGCCCTTCATAAAAATGTGGTAGAACATTTTGTATGGGTTAATTCTCTTACAGTATGATCAAATCAATTGGGATGGAATGCGGGTATTTACCTATTTTTTCAATTTTGTTGTCAGCCAGATTTAGTTCTGTGAGTTTTTGAAGAGTATTCAAACCCTTTTTGTAAAACAATCAGGAAAAACATGTATCATCAGCTTTATGTCCAAAGTGCATTGACAATTATAACAATCATTTCTGACGGACAGAGAGCAGGGCAGATGGACTACCTTGATGCAACAGATATCGTTATTGTTGAGCCATAGCACTTGCAGATTAACCTGCGACTCCAAGTTCTCTATTTCACTGATTTGATTGTCGTACAGGTAGAGCTTCTCAAGCTGAAGGCAGCTCTGCAGTCCACCAATCTTCTGCAAGAAGGAGGGTTTCACATTGATGAGACTCAAACCACACAGGACTAAAGTGTTGTTAGCAGAGCCTACAAAACAGAGACATACCATCAGCTGGCATTCAGCCACCCAGAGTTCCCTGAGCAGTGGGCAGCCCTCCAGGCCCTGGATGTGGCTAATGTTCTGGCTCACTATTGTGAGTTGTAAAAGCTTTGGGAAGAGCGAGAGACCGACCATGCGGGGATAACCTGAGAAGAACACTTCCAGTGACGCAATCGCGCTGAGTTCGTCTGACATCTTCTCAAAGGAAAAGCCGTTTGCCCTGCACTGTTGGTCATGCAAAGAAGTGAAACATTTTTTGTGATATAACAGACAGACACAACAGACTATATGACAACTGATATAACAAAAAGGAAAGCTACAGATTTTAACCTTTCTATTGATATAATAGGCTAATAAGCACTCACAATATAGTTCTACAGCTGACACAATATAGTATTATGTATGCAAACATGAAAAAGTAAAGGGTGGATTTGAACTCACCAATTGTTTAATAACCTCATCATCAGAAATGACCTTCGGCTTTTCACTTGACGTCATCATTTTCTGTCCTGAAATTCATGTCATGCCGTCACCAGTCGAGCTTTGTGTTGATGGGAGGCACGTTAGGAGTAAGAAACCATATTAAATATATCAGAATATATGTGTCCTGGCACATTTCTTAGGCTAAATGGCGTAAACAATGTAAACATGCACACCATTTAAAAAATGTAAAATGGTTGGAAACAAATAAATTCAACAATAAAGTTTTAATACATTTCAGATCAAATATAGAACAGCTGAGCTGTTCTGATAAACTGTGTGTGTGTGTGTGTGTGTGTGTGTGTGTGTGTGTGTGTGTGTGTGCGTGCGTGCGTGCGTGTGTGTGTGCGTGTGTGTGTTCCTTCACATCTAGTTGATTGAAATAAGCTCACAAAATGATGAGGCTTATACCGTTGGACCTTGGAGTCTCAGCATGCATGTGACACTTTCTTTGTTTAGATATCATGAAGTGAAAAATATAGTTAAAGCCATTAGCTTCTACCAGGAGTACACTAGATATGCAGCACACCTAGCCTCTAGCCATATAAACGGGGGTCCCCACACACAATCCCCGCGATATATAACAATCATATTTCCAATCGATTAATCATTTTAGCCAGTGTAATAGGAAATAACGTCACCGTTTAAGCTTTACATTGTGTTTCTAGGTTAAATATTGACATCGCTAGGATCCGCAACGTCCGAAATGGTCAGCGTGTGTGACAGCCACTAAGTCCCTACCGCAAACCGTGAAAGTGCCGAAGTTCAGCGGTTGAAATGTGACCAAGAGTCAGAGAATGGGCCATCCTCCCATTGACCTCCATTATAAAATGCAAGGTTTTAACATTGGATAATTAAAAAACTATCAATTATTTAGTTAGAAAAATACACGTCTATAGGTGAAATAGAGCGCAACCGTGACCGCCCCCTTCTTGAGGATTTCAATTCTGGTTCTAGAAGTAAATTTCCCATTCATTTTCTCCTTTAACTTTTCGTAAAATCGTTATGTAAAGAGTTTTAAGCCTAGAACCAAGCCAATCGTTCGTCAAGGCCCATCAAGGTCAAGGTCAATTGACCATAACATTTGATTCAGGGCAAAAAATAATTTGGAAAACGGAAGAAAAGGCAAAAGGTACAAGACTGTACATTATCTTTTCTCAAGTGTAGAACTACACCACACTAACTCATCCCATAAACCATTGTGAACTTTTTCGCAGTGGTTAAAACCCAATAAGCTTAGCGCGTTTCTTTCATCTTATAACCTTTGTCATTGTTATATTGTTTATAATATATGCAATATCATACATTTAACTTTTATTTTTATCATATATTCTATATCAACATATTTTTCAACATATAGAGCTAATTTCCTCCACTACTCTAGCAGCGGCGCGTGGTACATATAGTTTGGATGGTTAGGACATTATGGCTTTTAATCAAAACCTTTATGGAGAAAATGAATGGGAACCACACTGTTGTGCTCTATTGGAGTAGGGTCCCACAAGTTATAGAGAATAAGAAAGAAAGAAAGAATAACGCATAAGAAAGACAATACTTGAGCACTCACCTAATTACAGTCGCAAACCAAATATTGTTGGAAAATAACTTAGTTGGCAATCACTAAATGAAATGATTAAGTAACAGATGACTGTTGGCACCGTGTTCGACAACATTACGTTGCTAGGCAGTGGGCGTGGCGTGTGGTTGCCATGTTTTCACGTCACTATTCCACCTGCCGTCGTACCTTTCGCCGCCACACGAGGGCGCCAAGGGTCCGGCAGCCTCTACAAACCCCAATCATCTCAACGTGTTTTCCCTTTTATTTTTACACCAAAGTCCGAGGTGTTGCTCGTAATATAATCAATAAACCATAACTTTCGCGAGATGCCAACAGCGCATCCTTACTCAAACCACGTCATGGGGTTTTTGGCGAATAGCTCTGGCGGCACACATGTTCCTATTCATTTTTGACTACACTAGCAGGTTTGAGGCTGCTTAAATGTATTTCTCACTGAAGGGGAAGTAGGTGACAGTGCTGTGAGACATTTGACTTATTTTCCATAATAAAAACGATGAATGGTCTGGACGGAGGAACTCTGCCCCAAATAAGTGCCGACCATAAGCCGCACGGACACCATGACGTCAGCAGCGGAGCACTGAACTAAAACAATCAAGCCTCACTCCCTCTCTCCTGCTCCCCGCCGGGCCGTCTTCCATCCCTCACACTCAGGACACATCGGCTCCACGTAAACGAGAGGTGCTAGCACAGAAGTAGTCGGGCGATTCTCTCCATCGTTGGTTATCGCACGTCGCGACATCACGATTGTTTGGCCCCTTGTACTGGAACCCTCGCATCCCGCTGGACGTCTCCCCTGGAAGCATGTCTGCCAAGCCGAGTGACGAGCTGGGAGGCTCGGAGGAGAAGTGGTTCGGAGATGATTATGAACGGAACGGCCTCTTCGGCAGCAGCACGCCGTCCGGGTTCGGCGAGCTACGTGACGAATTCGAGCCCATCAGCGGCGATGGGGGGGCGAGCGACCTGGACCGACAATTCAATCAATTTCAAGACGACGTGAAAAGGCCTGCCGTTGCTATGGAAACTGCATCTACAGGTAAAGCGGTCAATTTATATACGTCTGATGTGAACGTCTTAATTACAGGGAGTACCACGCCATCGTGCAGGGGTCGCCCCGAGTGGAGGACCGTGTGAGGGGATCCACACCCCGGGTCGGTGGGGTGCCCGAGCAGGAGCAAGTGGAGCCTTTTGTTGTGGTCCTAGCCTGATGCTCTCTCACACACACACACACACACGCACACGCACACATTCATGAGATGTAATACACTCTAAAGTTGTTTCTAAATGAGAAAATGTCTGTGCATGTGATCATTCGTCTTATTTTTTGTTGAATCGACACTTGGACGTTTAGCCGATGGAGAGGCTGAATCGTGCGTAGGATAATTACTGAAAGTTGGACCACGAGGAGGTAGTGTGGTTTAAAACCATCCTGTGTGCTGTGCACCGGCCAATACGCTGCCCGCTTTGTGGACCAGATGTACGCAAATGTCCCCTGAACGGCCCTCAGATAGCAGGACAAGGACTATGTGTTGGGCATACTAAATTTAAAACCGCCATTTAGCAAAAATAAAATACAATACAGGCAACATTTGACAGGGATTGTCAGTGGAAATAAACAGCTTATTCAAAATGAGAACTGTAATTAAGATGTAATTACAACATTTGTGCTATTCTTGGCGCTGCCTGTCTATTACCATCTTAATGGATGTTAAGTTGGCGCTAAATAAGGAGGTCCCAGTGTTGTGTGTAGAGGGTCCAGGACCTAAAGTTCTGAGTGGATCAGGGACGTGGTTGTAGATCTAATCTTTAGATACTCAGATACACAGAGTTGTGTTATTGTTTTCGGAGCTCATACTCCAGCGTCTTCCGGTGAGCTCCTTACCTTCCTTGGCATGGTTCAGCGTGTGCTTCTATTTTTAATCCATGAGAAACGGGGCTCGCCATCTACTCTGGGAGATGAACTGGAGCCCTGCGGTTTATTCAGGGGTCCACTGAAATATTCATGAGATGGTGTTGAAAGCCTCCGCCTCTCTCTCCGTCTCTCTGTCTCTCTGTGTGTCTCTGTGTATCTCTGTGTGTCCCTGTGTCCCTCTGTGTCTCTCTCTATCTCTCTCTGTCTCTCTTCATTAGAAAATCTAGCTACACAGCCTCACTTCATCTTCAGAACATCACAACAAAATATGGTCCTGGGGAGAGCATTGTTGTCATGGTTAATTGTATGGGAGGGTAATGAATTGGAAACTCAAAATGTAGCATATGCTCTAATTCCCATTCAACTTCTTGAAATAATCAACAAGGATGTTCTTATACTGTAGGAGATGGGCCAACTCAACTCATGCATTCAAATGCATTCACACATGCACAGACACACTGATTATGGGTTGGCATGGTTTAAAGAGAGAAATGGCTGCTTGCATTCCTCCCAGTTATCGTTGAGGCCTGGCCACTGGGCCAGAGCTGCTGTTCTGTCGCTGGTGGGCCCGAGGGCACTGTCGCGCCGCTGCCCTGTGTGGCGACAGCAGTGGACGGCCGGCCCTTGGAAAGAAGTGCGCTAGTCTGATCAGATCTTTGTCAAGGACCCTCGGCCCGTGGGTGCAGTCGCAGCAGTTCTGCCATCCTCTGGGTTCACCTCAGTCTCAGGGTTTACTCACGCCCTGTTCAGTCTGCAGCCGCTGGGCTGACCAACCAAGGCTAGCCCACCAGGGCTAACCAACCTGTAGGTCAGTCTGGAGCCGCTGAGCTAACCAACCAAGGCTAACCAACCTGTAGGTCAGTCTGGAGCCGCTGAGCTAACCAACCAAGGCTAACCAACATATAGTTCAGTCTGGAGCCACTGGGCTCACCAACCAAGGCTACCCACCCAAGGTTAATTAACCTACAGGTCAGTCTTTGTGGTGTGGCTATCTCACCAAGGCTAAGCCAGAAGCCCTGACCTTTGGACCTTTGGTCCTCCCCCAATGTGGTTTATCCCAAGTGACCGACCCCAGACCAGTGATGACGGCAATTCAACCCGACTTGAGTTCCAGTTCATGTCGAAGGACACATACCTTGCATTATAGAACTAACAGGAGGCATATATCTCATTTGTTTTTGTTAGTCCCATCTGTACCCAACCTTTTCAAAGGTTTACGTAAGAGAACCCAAAACAACATGTGGAGCACCTACTCCACGCCACTCTACCGTCGCCACATCCTGATCTACTCTGAGTCACGGTGAGAGACGCTGGGTGTGAATGACGTGCGTAAGGGGGCTGAGCTCTGTGACATGAGCCAACAAGGGTATGGCCCTACAGTACAGAAGCCTGATCGCATTTTAATAATCAGAATCAGTCACTGGTGCTGTTAGTATCACTTGTTAGATTAATAACACAATAGAGGGCGAAACAGGACCTCGCCAACCAATCAGCGACGGGCAGATGCGAAGACGTTGCATAAAACATCTAGGTCTCTTGTACAGCCAAGCATCAGTGGATGACAACAGGGATGAGACAGCACATTACCTGGCTGGGACGGCCTCGTATCTATTACTCAGAGACAGACAGCACTTAGCGGACTGCACAGCCTGGCACAGAGCGCACACCATTATGGAGAAACCGAGCTCTCTGCTCCTGTTACCGTTCCTCCAGGGGGTGAGGAAGCAAGGTCTTCTCTTGCAGACGCAGCCAAGGCGTTAAAGATGGAGGGAAAAGTGTGGGTGTGGTCGGGCGGTGGG
>JAOPUA010000137.1:9470770-9481401 GCA_027122455.1 Trisopterus luscus | reverse complement strand
TATATTAATTTACATTACAATAGCGATTTTATAATGATAGAACGCCGGTTCTAAATGGGTGAACTATCCCTTTAAGTCTTGGTCCAAACTGAGTTTTTCAGTTCTCCGTTTGTGTGTTTAGCGCCACCTGGAGGAGCAAGGAAGTAGCGACACTGGAAACAGGTAAATCTATTAAGAGAGTCTTACTTTATGAATAAAAATATCAATACTTTGGGCGCTATTTGGGGCACAACAATTATTAGTATTTTTTTATCTATATATCTCGCCAGCGTATCGATTCTCAGTGAGAATCGCTGTGTGGAGGCCCCGGGCGTCACTCACTTGGTGAGCTCCTTGTACTCCTCGAAGGCCTGGGTGGTGGTGGAGAGCTCCGACTGCTTCTGGAGCAGCTGGACCTTCAGCCGTTCCACGGAGACCGCCGAGACACTTTCAGATGCCGCCGGCGTCGAGAAGTCTGGCAGAGCTGTGGCATAGAAAAGAATAACGACATACGGCTCTTATGGTTCTCATGTGAGAGGGTCATGTTTTGCTCTACGTTTGTACGAGAGATGTTCTCATACAATTTTTTCCTACCCGATACCGATTACGGAACTAGTATATACCAATGCATCTAGCATTGTAACTACTATAGCACTTACTGTCAACAATATTTTTTATCAGAACTAGATTAATAATCTATAATCATAATAATACAGTTGTATTTTTCCAGTTAAGCATGACCATCATATGTAGGTCGTAGATGACACGTTTCCCACTCCGACTTTCTACCTCCGAACAGTAACCAACGCTGCATAACACTGCAAGTGTTTGTGATGTTCTTTGCCTGTGTAGTAAATTAGCTCATGTGATGATATCGGATCGGCGCATACACTTGCGTACTCTCCGATACCCAATAATTCATTTTAGGCAATATCAGAGGAATTTCCAATACTGGTTTCGGAAGAACTCCATTTGTACGGTGGTTGGTCACCTTCTGTGGGCCCGGAAGCCTCCAGGGCCAGCCGGAAGGCTTCCTCCAGCTCCACAGCAGCCTGGCCTGCAGCCTCCTCTGCCTTGGCAACGGACTCCAGGGAGCGGAGGTAGTGGTTCTCCTGCCTCAGACTGTAGTTCTCCGCCGCATACTGGGTTATCTTTGGGTGCCGCTCCATCTGGAAGGGCAGATTGGATTGGAAAGGATGTTGAATCGTCATCTGTGGCTTTGGATTAGATCCAGGAACGCCATGATGCCACTGCGTTTCAATCGCACCTGATCTTTAAGGAGGGTGATCTCTGCCTTCAGCTGGTCCACCAACACCTCGCTGTCTTTGTCCAAGAGTGGGACCTGATCCCCCTTCAACTTCTTCTCCAAGCGAGAGATGTGGTCCTCCCGAAACTTGACAATCATGCGGCTGGAGTGGATGAACTTCTCCTTCTGGGCCCTGGCCTCCTCCAGGTGGGCCACCTTCTGGAGCAGCAGCTGAGAGCGCAATAGAACCTTTTTCTTTAGCATCCTCAAATCCATGTGTCAACGATAAATGCATTGATTTCATAGAAAAGATTTCCAATACCGTTTTCTCGTCTTCCCGCTTCTTCCACAGACCAATGGCTTGAAGAAACTTGCCCTTGTAGGAGACCTCAGGGTGTTCATTTGATGGACCTGAAAGGAGAGTAAAATGGATTTCCTCATTCTAACAGAATAAGAAGATAACATACATATAGCAATAGGTTGGTTATAAGCAACACCTTACTTCGATACTTACTAATAGTTGATCTGATTTGACAGCATTTTTATCTAAATGTACAGTGGGAATTCTATTCTGAATAAACAAGCCATCAATAAGCAAGTTCACTTGAGAATTGAGGTTATGTTATTATGACGCAGTAATACAGAGCTGAAGGCTTGAAGGCCCCCCTTACTGATGGACAGCCGGGGCCCCCCAGGAGCCAGGTCCCTGCCACTAGGCCCCATGGAGGTCTGAGCGGCGAGAAGCTCTTTGAGCTTCTTCACCTCGGCTTGCAGCTGCCTCACGTTGCCCTGGGAGTCCTCGTTGATCATAGCCTGGGGGATCAGAGCAGAAACAGACATTTCGATAATGCTCCTTTACACTTAAAAAAAATAAAAATAAAGTCAACACAGAGTGTAGCATTCAACTTCCTACAAACTGACAAATATTCAAAATGAATATGAAAAAAATCTTCACAGGCACAAAGGTATCAGGTGCCTGTCATAAAAAAAAGCTGCTATACCAATGTGATTCAGAAGTGCTAGACTATTTTGATGATCTAGCAAGTAAAGGTAACAACATTCTTAAGACTTGATTGATGAGCCACCTTATTTTTGATTAACTTCGCTCTCTGGGCAAACTGCAAGGTAGACAGCGTCTCCCCAAAACATTTTGACCCTGGATGCACGTTGGCTATGATGTACGTCTTTGCATTCCCTCCCAGAGAATCCTGAAACAGAAGATAAAAATCAGTCAAGCCATGGATGAACAAAAGAATACAAAATAATATTTTACACGTTTGACTATGATTCAAAGAATTTCTGGAAAATCAAATACAGAGATAAACCTAGGGTTCCACTTTTTATACACACACCAAACTATAGTGACTGCAAGGTTAGGACGACAACAGTGTCAACAACACATTTGTTTCAAGTGAAAAAGGCAGCTCGAAGATATTTTCATATTTAAAATGATTTCATATCAACAACATTGACAAGTTTCACCCTCAGCAAGTTTAGAATTTGCATTTGACAATGACAACACTTTTACTTCATATTTTCAAATAAACTACATAAGAAAAGAAAGCCTGACTTGGTAGACTACTCACCCGCAGAAGGAAGGTGAGTTTAGAATCCCTGTAGCAGATGTGCCTGTTCTTGCCATTGGCCACGTCCACCAGCGACATGATGACCTGGCCCAGACACATGAGGGAGAGGTTGATACTGCTGGCCTCCTGGAGGAAGACGAGCGGAGAGACAAGCGTTAATACCCCCAGTCCTGACCCCCAAGTCCGATAACAACAGAAAGATACCGGCGTACATCACCTTGAGTCTAGAGCCTTCCGTGTGCGTATCTTTCTGCCTCTCTGAGCCGGCCAGGTCGACCAGGTTGAGCTGAGACGTGCGGATGTTCACCAACTTGTTGACGGTCTCTTTGGACTCCAGGGACATGGTGAAGACCGCGTGGGACCTGGAGGACTCGCGGTTCATGGACGTGGAGGCCACACGCCGGTTACGCCAGCCCATGGACAGCACCTAGGAGGGGGCGCGCCAGAGGACCGGGCGACTCAGAGACGGGGACATCTCTGGCGCTTTCTGGAAACCCTGATGTGCGTTTGAGGATTCTTACCTGGTAAGCCTCTGAGGCTGAGGTGACAAACTTCTCCACGGCTCCCTCGACAAACACGCCCTTCTTGATGTTCTCTCTGAGAAACAAGGTGGCGGAGGCGCTGTCCAGCAGGTCGTAGATCTGCTCGTTGTAGATCTCGATGAAGGAACACTTGCAGAGGAAGCTCTTGGACTACCCAGAATGGAACGGACAAAAATAATTATGAATAACGAATGTAAAGAAAAAAGACCGGCCCATCACTGTGGAGTGCTGCTCCACAGTATCATAATAAGAGATTATGTGGTAATTCAACTAATTATGAAACGTTATATTTACCCTTTCCACCTCTTTGTTGATAAGAGAAAAGAGATACTCAAAACTTCGGGGAATAACCCCCCGCAGTTCGTCCGTGAAGTTGTCAGAGTCAGATGGGCCTGAGTAGACAGAAAAACAACACTAAGTACTCAGGTTTTCTAAATAATGCCGTGAATAAGAATAGATATTCCCATGAATGAAGAGAAGTTCTCACCAAGCATGGTGAAGGTTTTTCCAGAACCCGTTTGTCCACTGTTAAAGGAGTATCACAATGAGCTTGTATGATGGAGAGTATTAGAAGAACATTTATAGGACATGAGAGAAACATATTGAGTAAATAATTGAAACAATTAAAAGAGCACCTACTAGGCAAAAATGGTGCCATTGTATCCATTCATGCAAGATTCCACAATATTTTTGGCCACCCCTGAGAAGACAGAGTCCTATTGGCCAATGATAGAAAAGTTAGTTAATCTCAAAATGCAATCTGTGTACGTCCATAACATAAATAAGTGAAAGGTCCATATAGTGGAGGTGTTCTAAATGCACAAACCTGGGATACGTCCATGTCAGCAACATGGTCATAAGTGAAGGTCCTTGGTTCTGGCTTTGAATGTAGGCGAATGGTGTTGTGTGAAGTGACCGTTAAACACAGATTCTGATCTCCATCTGTGGTTAACCCCGTATCTTGGGTCAGAGGTCGCACTCGCACAAACACCTTGATGGACTCATTGTCAGCACTGCGAGACGAACAAATAACAGAAAACAACCGTTTATTTCCCAGAATTGTTATATTCAAGCTAAATGACATTTGCACATAAAAGCCTCTATTTGTTGATCTTTCATATAGACAATCCATCTACATGGAACCAAGACAACTAAAGTTATTTCTTTACGAAGATAGAGAGGGGTGTGTGTGTGTGTGTGTGTGTGTGTGTGTGTGTGTGTGTGTGTGTGTGTGTGTGTGTGTGTGTATACATTTATCTATATTATTATTCTTACTCTATACTGTGAGTTTAGAGTAGGAATAATAAACACATTGGATTAGTTTTAAGTTTGCCATAATTTATTGTAACAATATATATTACTATAATACAATAATAAACAAAAACGTTACCTGGCAACAATTTGCGACACATCGCCCGATCCTGGTGACAGGAGTTGTAGAAAGGTATTGGAGAATAGGGTTTAAATGGCAAATCAATAAACGAAATAAAGTTAGCCTGACACTGTGTGTGTGTCTCAGAGAAGAGACAACAAGGAATAACCAAAGATAGAAAGGTAGTCAACTAACAAACGAACGAATAATAGACCCAAAGCGACGATAAAATAACCTAGAATAAACAGTTGTTGGAACTCCTGATATTGGTCCTGTTGCTGGAACTAAGAGCCGTAACGGTAGAGATGCTATAGTTATAAGTTCAAAGTCTATACAAACAAGTACGATGAAAACAATGACTAGAGAATGATTGAGGTATCGAACATACGCCATCGAATATCTCCATACCTTTAACACTCGTATTCATGATTAAGAAAGCGAAGGTCGTGTCGGAGACATGGAGCCACGACAGGGACGGTGGGAATATTTACGTCCTGGCTTGTTGTAAATTGGCGCGCACCGTAGAAGCTTCTTCTTCACTGGTGTTTGAGGAAACGCAGTCTCGCGAGGATCGCTACTGAATCCTGCCGGCGGTGATCAGCAGGTGCATGAGGCACATACATCCACGATGGGTCCATTGATATAACCATTGAAAGGGAATTATTTGTAGAGGATAAAATAGCGCGTCGAAAAATCCTTACGAATTAATAAGGTTAATACGGTTGATATAATATGCTTTATTACGATGAGGCGCAATAACCGGTTGTTTTGACTCAATGCTGCCACCCATCGTAACTCAGAAGCCACAACATTTGATTTCGTCATATCCGTTCTGTAAGCCCATTGGATGTCTCCCCTCGTAGCTTTTCCGTCGAGAGTTTCAAATATTTGATTGGCTCATTTCATGACTTTAAAAATAAGAACCGTTGGCGCAGGGCTTGCAGTTGCGTTATTCGGGGCTATTCGTGTTGCTGTCTGCGTGGAAGCGAACATTACAGACAACTACCAGCTTTACCGTTAATTTAAGGTAGGTTTTCAATTAAATACAACGCATAAACATTTAAATCCGCACTGATCAATCCCCTACGTTAGTGTTAGTGTACGCTTGATCTGTAACACGTTGATACTTTCTAGCCTCGTTATGTTGTCTTATTTAGCTGCTGGATGCTGGGATCACTTGACTTTGGACTTCTGCAATTACCGATACACACTTGTATTTAGTGTCATTATACAAAGTAAAGGATTGTTTCCTTTACTTTACAATCCTTTTTACTTTTTTTTTTTATAACAAATCAGACCTGCAATTGTTTTAATGTTTCTTGATTTGAGGCAGCGTTGAAGAAGGCCTTGCAGTTAAGTCAACTTTATGACGACGTTATAAAGAAATATGAAGCCAAATCACAACTTTGTCAGTCAACTTTAAATCCTTTTCGGATATACATTCAATACTATTCAATGCAATCTGTTGTGGTACTGAATCGATGTAACGAATGGACTAGGATTACCGTTAGACATGATGTCTGCACGCGTAGGTGAGCACGGAGCTGTGGACACCCATATTGCTCCACAGTATAGATGATTCATATACTATTTTTGCATTTGTGTCCCTTCCCCAAGGATGGGTTCCGTTCCTGTGAATGACGAGAACCTCGGTGTCCACCCAGGAGGAAAGAACAACAGTGCAAGTGACGACATTTTTGCCATTGAGCAGCCAACTGGAAGGCAATCTATTCTTCGGCAAACTGAAAATCTACCTAACAAGACTGTGACAAAGGGTGGAAAGGTATACATTTGGCTCGGAGGGAGGACTCAACAAAATGGTTACAGAGGTCCAAAAACACAACTGTTGTTATTCTGAGTTACTTAATGGAATAATACAGGCATAAACACTTTGAAATTGTGTTTCAAATATGCATACGTATTTTACATTGGAATAATTAACTGCTATCATTTTCATTCTACCTAATCTGTTGCTTCTAGGTTTGCTTCCAGACTCCAAGAAGAGACCCGGTCTCTAAAAGAATTCTGTCTCCATCCAAGTCTGTGAAGATGGATAACCTGGTTGAGTGTATGAGGGCGATGGAATCCTTACAGCTGGATTCAAAGTATGTCCTCAACATAATCTTCTTATTTTGCTGCAATTTGGGGTATATGGCATTTTCTGTTGGTTATTGACCCCTTGATGTGTTTTACCAGCACAACACCGCAAAAGGTGATGGAGACCATTGCTGGACACAATAATGGTAATTATTTTTCACATTTGTTTTCTTGCTTTTTATTGTAGTTACTCCTGGGATATGTAACTGTATTTGTTTTCCCAACAGACGATTCATCCCATCCTGGCGACGAAATGCCCATCAAAAGCACAGGAGGGTATATGCTGGACTTTGACAATCTCGACGCCATGGATCCTTTCCAGGGCTCCAAAAAGTTGGTCCTGTCCCCTACGCGGCCGTCTATTGAAGACCTTCCATTATCCCAAAACCAGCCTGAGGCTGCCTTCAAAGAGGCCGGAGAACCGGAGACGGCCCTGGACGAGACCCTCCCCTTCAACCGCTCGGTGGAAAACTCCCTGGCTGAAGTCAGCTCCACGGAGAGCAGCGTGGTCACCGTGATGAGGAACTCCTGCCTCGAGGACCAGCAATCCTCCATCGCCACCCCTGACAAACAGCCGCCTGCCGCGGCGTCTCTGAACGTCACTCAGGAAGAAGCTCCAGCCGCTGCTCCCTCTGCCGCTCCCTCTGCGGAGGAGGCCCAGCTTCACTCTAGAGGCGCCTACAGTATGGACTTTGACAACCTGGACACCATTGACCCTTTCCAAACCGCATCCAAGATCCCTGACGAAGTGCCCCTCAGCCAACTGCTGCCAGGCCCCCCAGAGGCCTCCCCAGTGGCCTCCCCAGTGAGGACCAACCCAGCCCCCCTAGAGGCCTCCCCAGTGAGGACCAACCCAGCCCCCCTAGAGGCCTCCCCAGTGAGGACCAACCCAGCCCCCCCAGAGGCCTCCCCAGTGAGGACCAATCCAGCCCCCCCAGAGGCCTCCCCAGTGAGGACCAATCCAGGCCCCCCAAAGGCCTCCCCAGTGAGGACCAACCCAGGCCCCCCAGAGGCCTCCCCAGTGCAGAAAAACCCAAGCCCCCAACAAGCCTCCCCAGTGAAGACCAACCCAGAGAATATTGTAGAGTTGCAGAAAGAGGTGAAGGAGCCATCCACCACGGCGGAGGCTGAGCCCGTCGCTACGGTGACCCCTGTTTCAAATGACATCACTAAGGCTCCAGACTCTGAAGCCACAGGAAATCCTGCAGACCCCCCGGCCAAGGGAGGGCCCGTCAAACTAGAGTTTAACTTTGACGACGGTGCTGAGTTGAAACCCAAGCCACGGCCGAAGAAGTTTGGCAAACGGCCGCCCTTAGCAAAGGCGTCCGGAAAAAAGCCCACGCTGGAGGTACAGCCGGCGCCACAGAGAGAACCGAGCGTAACGGCTGTTGGCGTCGAGGTTGAAGCCCCCCTCCCCAAGGCCGCCTACTCCTTCGACTTTGACAGGTTGGATGATCCAAACTTCAATCCTTTCGGCGCAAGCGTAAAAATGGACAACGCATGTGGTGTCAAGTCCAGTCCTGCGGGCAAGGTACCCGCTGCGACCGAGGAGCTGGCCGTGCCCGCACAGGGATCCCAACCGGGATCCCCACAGGTGCCGACCCGGGCGCTCTCACCCTGGTATGGTTCCCTTTTATTCTTGTATTGATTTGCACATGTGAAAACAGTGGAACCTTTGCTCAAGTGGCAAAACCTGAAAGACTAATTAGGTTTTGTTTGCTGTCCTTAGCCCTGCAGGTCATGCCACCAACACAGAAGCCATTGATTCTCATGTAAGGACAGCTGACTTGTACCATTTTATGTTTCATAATGCATAGGGCTGCTGAACTATACACTACATGTTACAATTTTTAGGGTGAGATTCCCCAGCAAGAGGAACCAATATCTATCCCTGCCCCAGACCTGGGGACTAAGCTTGAGGCGGCTTGCCGTACGCCTGAGCCTGTGGACTTGGGTCAGCAACACGACTGGACTTCACAGACTCTCCTGGTGGAAACAAATGAGGAGTTTGTGCCTGGATCAACATGTGAGTGTCCTGCATACACTGCGGTCTTGTCTATGTTGTTGTTTCGCTTACATATAATTAACGTGGATTGTAAACATTTAAAAAACTTAAATCTTTCTGTTATAAGAAATCATATGAATTGTTAATCTAATTTGGCTCTCTATTGCTGTGTAGTGACCTTATTTTCTTCCTCCTAGTCATATCAAGTGACCTAGATGGGCAGATGGACTACCTGGAGCAGTTTGGCTCAACCAACGTGAGGTTACATTTTGTACTTTGTTTTTGCACTGTGCGTTGCTGCATGGATTCAGTTCTGAATTCCCCATGTCCTGCTTCACAGTTCAAAGAGTCGGCGTTGAGGAAGCAGTCACTTTACCTCAAGTTTGACCCACTTATGAAGGAGAGTCCAAAGAAAACCGGAGCCCCCACTGTCAACATCAACCCCCCACGGCCTGCTGCCCTGGCTTCTCGGTACAGACCTCCTCCTATCCCACTCTGCTGCTCTCATTAGCTCATCATTATCTCATGATCACCTTCCTAAGCGTATTCCCTGTCCTCGTGTTTTCACATTAGGTTGGAGTCGCCGAGAACGGTACAACAGCCGCCAACAATAAACGACTTCAAGCTCATTGACGTCCCAGCAACACGAGTGAGTCACATGATGCTTAAAGCTGAAACTGTGGGTTCACTGGCTCTTCTAACTTCAGTCTTTTTTTTCTCGGTTCAGTGATTTCACAGATCAGGTCAAGTAATCCGGTTTTGTTTTGTTTAGATTGAGACCACCATGCTGGAGAGTCTGGTTCCCCCCACCAGCACCGACGAGGCTATCATCGACGTCCTGAAGTACAGTCAGAAGGACATGGACGCAGCCATAGCTAGGGTCCGGGCAGAGGTAGGCCCGGACACTAAAGCCTTGGTTTCATTTGTTTGGACTGAAATCTTGTCCCATTTATTAGAAGCAGATTCAAATCATCTGCATTGCAAATTTAGTTCATGAAGTTCCATTTTGTAATGGCTTTTGTTCACGTGGTATCATATAACTTTTTTGCTGTACTTTCTTGTGTAGTAATTGTGTAGTGTTTAAATGCTGAGTAACCCCGCCCCCCTCATGTAGGCAAAGGAAACGGAGGCGATGCTGACTTTAAAATACGAGAAGCTTTACGAGGATGACCAGGAGATGAGGTAATCCCTGCGTCCTACATGTTTTTCTTGCTCATTTGCTGTTATTTAAAAAAAAATTGTATATAAATATTCTTTCTTGTTGTTGACATTTCTTTTGTTAAATAATGTTTTATTGGCTGCAGTAAAACATGATATAAAACTGTCTGTTCAGCTTTAAATCTCCAATTGTACTCTTTTTCTCCCTCCATCCCATAGGAAAGTCTTTTCTGAATTCGAACAAACCGTCCCAAAGATGATGGGTGAGTCTCCACACGTATGACTTTGACCCCAGCTTTGATTAGACAGCACCACAACACCCTGCTGGAGCCGGGGGCATGAGAAGTCCTAACACAAACATTCTAAATCATTAGCGCCTTTTTAGATTAAAATGTAACAAATTAAAGAACACAGCGAAAAGCTGATATGTCGGGGGCTGCTTAAATATGGATTTTCTTTTTTATTATTTTTTCACTACCAAACCATAAGTTAGTCAAACGACAAACGCGAGTAGGCCTACGGAAGAAGCGGCCACAAACAAGGAGGTAGACCATGAAACAAACTACAACCAACGTTTCGGAGTGAATGGAAGTGGTGTGTGTGTGTGTGTGTGTGTGTGTGTGTGTGTGTGTGTGTGTGTGTGTGT
>JAOPUA010000137.1:9422464-9435733 GCA_027122455.1 Trisopterus luscus | reverse complement strand
CACACACACACACACACACACACACACACACACACACACACACACACACACACACACACACACACACACACCTCAGCTCAGCTCAAATACAGCAATCTCCATGACAGCGTTGTCCGATGCAAAATGATATTTAAATGCGTGTGACTTGAATCCAATCACATGCACACCATATCCCTGAGTAGTGGGAAGGCATCGACTCCACGTGTGGCACAAGTGATACCTCACACGCCAACGTCACATGACGGACCCCCCACGTATTTCCTGCACACTCTGTGACTCACTCCCGCCCACCTGGTAGCACTCAGCGCCCCTCCAAATAGCACAGGATGAGGAGTCAGGGCCCGTCCTGGTGTTGATGAACACATCAGACACGAGGGAGGAAGAGAGAACAAGAGAAAGAGAGAGCGAGAGCAAGAGAGAGAGAGATCTACCTTCCCGCAGCTCCGGCAGTGGTGCTTCCTGCGGATGACGGTGAAGGGGGCCTTGCAGGTGATGCAGGAGTTGCACGCCTCGTCTGGGACCCAGTCTGGAGGGTCTGTGGGGGCAGAGGAGCAGATTTTACCACCGGAGCGCGGGCGACGTCCAACTGATACAAGGAGAGAGGCCAGCTCTTCCTTTGTGTTTGGCCTGTGTGTGTGTGCGGGTGCGGGTGCGGGTGCGTGTGTGTGTGTGTGTGTGTGTGCGCACGCGATGGCCTGAGCTGCTGACCTTCGAACTGTCCGTCGCGGGCCTTGGCAGCGAGCTCCGAGGAGGTGATGGTCTCCTGACAGAGGGCACAGTCCTCCAGCGCTGCACTGCGTAGACCAGGGACTGATGAGGGAGGACAACATTAGAAACACTCATTTGTGATATTAAACACGCTGGGATGCTGCAGTAGAGGACATGGAGCGAGGGAAGGGGCGACGGAGAGAAAGACAGCGAGAGAGCGAGACAGAAAGAGAGACAGTGAGACAGAGAGAGAGAGAGATAGAGACAGAGACAGAGACAGAGAGCGAGAATGGGATCCCACGTGACACCATGCCTGTTCCCCCTTACCTTTCTTCTCTTTATCGTTGTCTCCCAGCTCCGACTTGGTTGCCATGACTTCGAACAGTGTCTTCAGGATGCTGCGTAGGTCGCTGGCGTAGTTCGTCTGCAGCTGGTCGGCCACACCTGTGTGTCAGAGGAGCACAGCACACATGTTTGAGACAGACAGAGAGTCACAAACAGAGAGACAGACACACAGACAGAGAGACAGACCAAGACAGACACAAGACAGGCAGAGACAGACAAAGAGACACACAGACAGAGACAGCAGAAGGATAGAGCAGAGAGAGAGGTGGGCGAGAGCGAGAGAGTAGAGAGAGAGAGCGGCATACCAGATATGCAAACAAAGAGGCGGTGGATGAGGTCACTGCTGCTGTGGAAGCGGGATCGGATCTTGGTCCTGGCAGCCATCTTGGCAGCCTGCAGTGCCAGCTGGATCTCCTGATGGTCAAAGTCTTCGGACATTCCGGAGCTGGTGGTCAGACTGCTGATGGGGCTGGATGGGGGCGCAGGTAGAGAGCAGGGGACAAAGGAACGTTATGTCACTACAGTTACCAACAGCACGGCCCGTTGTGAGCTTCCACCACAGCAGATCTGAAACACGAAAGCCAACGTTATAGCTTAAGTAATGGGCTCAGACTGAGACGCCTACCCTCTTCCACAGGAAACCTTTCTCCGACCTTCTAATGGGTTCTGCTAAAGGTCGCAAGATTACCGCCTCCACCACCAAACAGATAAAAGCCCCATGCATCCCTGAGAAGGCATCTCTTCCGAATATTAATAAGCCTATGAAGGGAATATTGCTTCCCGTTTCATTTTGTTTCCAAGACCCATGAACTAGAGATGAAGCAGTCTTTGTTAGAGCCTCAACCTCTACTCAACCACTCCCTAATCTAGTCTGCTGGCTGCTGTTATGCGTTGCTCTTGATAGAGACTCACTAAACTGTGAGTTAAAGAAGTAGGCTCCTGCACACCCAGGTTGGCAGGAATCTGCTGCAGTCCATGGGGTTGAGTATTATACGTCAAGTAAGAAGATACGTGCTACAACAACACAGTGAATGAATGGGGAGTTGTGAGGATTTGCATGTAGCACACAGTGGAAGCAGAACAGATATGAGGACAAGCATTGGCTTCAGTCGCATTACAGGTTCCATGTGAGAGATGTGATTGTAATATTCAGAAGATGGCCAGGGTAAGCACACACACGCACGCACACGCACGCACACACGAGGAGGTGGTTACCTGGGAGCGGATGCACTGCTTGAAAGACTACATGTGGTGACAGACACACTTTCACAGTCACTACTTGACACAGAGCTGAGTGGAGAGTTCTGCAAACTAGAAAAAGGGGAAAATAAAAGAAACCAAAAGTATTACAGGACCCATTCAAACCAATGGGGGGCATGGTGACATTAAAGATTATGGAGACATGAGGTGATGGCAAGAGGAGGAGGAGAACAAAATTTAAGTAGCGTGGCATTAATGCAACGGGAACAACGTAAGAGGACAAAACGTGGTCAAAATCAAACATTGAAAAGGGGGGGTTAATGACCGAGCAGAGGCTGGGGAGCTGAACCTATGGATCAATCACTGAGGTCATAAGCCCACCTGCCACTCTTTTTCCTCTCCTCCTTGGCGCTGCGCTCAGAGTCCTTGCACCCCAGCTTCCCCCTCTCCCTCTCCGGCCCCCCGCCGGCCTGTTGCGTCCTCCCAGTCCTCTGGTGGGGGCAGGGGGAGGCCCTGCTGGTGCTGCTGTCCTGAGTCTGGGGCCTGGGCCCCCCGGCCACTGCTACCAGGCAGCTCTCACACAGCAGGGCCCTCTCCCCTTCCTCCCCCTCCTCCCCCTCCTCCTCCTCCTCCCCCCCCTCAGGCAAGGGGGAGGAGGAGCAGCGGGAGGACGGAGGCGTCGGCCGGGCGGGCTCCTCCTTGCCAGAGAGCTCGGGGCCGGGGGGGCCCAGGCGACACGCCGACGCCTGGATGACTGTGGCGGGGGGCGGGGCCTTGCGGCGTCTGTCCAATCCCAGGGCCAGGCTGAGGCCAAAGCCCCCGCTCTGGGCTGCGGCGGCGGCAGCGTCGTCGTGGCCGTCGTCACAGCTGCCACAGCACACGCAGGAGTTGAGCAGGCAGTGCGTGGCCACCAGGGGGCCGCAGGGCTCCGCCTCGGGGGCGGGCCCGCGGGGCAGCAGCAGCTTGTCCACCGCCAGCTCCGTGAGGCTGGGCGAGCGGGGGTTGAAGATGACTGTGGCCGACAGCTTCATGCCGCCCATGCGGTTGGCGATGGCCTCGGCGGTCTCCGGGGCGGAGCCCTCCAGCGCCACCTCCCAGCCGTTGGTGTAAGGCAGGGGCTCGGAGCCCGGGGCCGTGGTGCACGGGGACCGCTTGGGGCCGGGGCAACGGGGACTCCGCCGAAGGCACGCCGCCTCCTCCTCCCGGGGGGCCCCGGGGGAGGGCCAGCCGTTCCGGGCTGGGTGCGGCCGGGGGGGGGCTTTGCGCTGCACGGGACTGCCGTGCGGCTCCGTGGCTCTGGCGGGTGAGGCCAGGCGGCCCCGGGGGTCCTTCGACACGCCGGCGCCGCTCTCACCGGCCGCGTCCAGGTCCTCCATGAAGAACACCCGGTCCTCGTCCTCCACGTAGAGGCCCGTCCGCAGGCGCCCCCCGGCGAGCCGCCGCGGGGAGTTGTCCGTGCTGGATGCCCCGCTGGAGCCCCCGGCCTCAGTGAGGCGGGGCAGGTGGGCGGGGGAGTTGCCCTGGCTGGGAGGCGACAGCAGGGTGGACATCTCGTCTCCCACGCGGTGCACCATCATGTTGAGCTGCTCCAGCTCCTCCTCGTCGTACTGCATGGAGCAGGCCAGCTCCGCCTCCTCCGCCTCCTCGCAAGCCACCTCCCCCTCGCCCTCCCGGTGCTCCTCCGGCTCCGTCTCCACCTCCTCCCAGCCCTTCTCCACCGCCGCTGAACCCACCCCCTCCTCCTCCTCCTGGCTGCCAGAGACCAGCGGGGCCAGCTGCTGCAGCAGCCCCTGCGTCTCCAGCTCCCCGCTGACGGCGTCTCCCGTGGGGCTGCAGGGGGAGCGGCGCTCGGCTGCAGGGGCGGGGGTGGCCATGATGCAGGGAGCGGGGGCCTGGTCCGGGGAGAATTCCCCATCCTGAGAGATGCACAGGTTCTTCTCCAGGGTCAGCAGCTCTTCCTCCGAGAGGGTCTGAAGCAGATCTCTGCAAAGCAAGCACAAAAACCCATACCATTAATATCACCGCTCTGGGCCCGGGGGCCGTCTGAGTCATTACTCAGAGGGAGGTAGGTGCAGGGTTGGCTCCCCGTGTATCCCTCACACAACAACAACAACAACAACAACAACAACAACAACCACATGCCCCGTACCTGATTTTCTTCATTAAGGTGCGGAAGGGACGGAAGAGCTCAGACATGTCTTCTGATTTGCGTTCGAGGTTGAGAGGACCTTCAGAGTAAACGACCAGACCGCTGCAGAGAGGCCAGAGGGAGAGACAACGTTTACAACCCGTAACAGACATGCAGGGTCAGGCATGGCAGGCTAGGCCCAGGGGGTTAAGGGTCAGGAACACACTTACCACACGATGGCCAGTCTGGGGATTGTAAACATAAGTGCAGGCTCATAGTCGTCGATCATGTCTTGTGTGAGATAGCCCAGCTTCAGCGCCCTGGGGGAAACATCAAGCAGCTTCAGAAACGGACATGGACATCGTCGGATATTACGACACGGAGCCTGTCTCCTCAGGGAACTCACCTCTCCACTGTCTCACAGAAGAGCACAATGACCTCCTGCTGGACGTCGTATTCCTTGGGGGACTTTACAGGCACCATGGCGGACACGTAGCTGGCAACAGAAGAATCGGGAGGAAGAGAATGTCAATAAAACGCTAACGTAGTCTGCAGGTAAAATTAAATGCATAGCCTCATAGCATAATTGCCTAAGTCATATTTTAAGGTTAAAATGCCCAAGTCAAATAGCTGACTTAGGATACTGACTTGGCTTAGGATATAGCCAATGAGGCACAGTGAATCAGCTGCATTAGAAGAGTTAGTTTAGATATTGCAATTTGGCCAAAATAGGACTACGGCAATTATGCTATGAGGCTAAATGACAAGGGAAAAGTCTGGTGCTGTGAGATGTTTACTTACAACAAGGGGGGAAATGGAAGGAAAATATGTATGAAAGACATGGAAAACAATGCAGCCGGTTACCTGAGTTCAAACTCAGCGAAGAGGCTGTCAAAGTGGCGGAGCGCATCCCTCATGCGGTCCGTGTAGAGGTTGAGGTCCCGCAGGGCCTGGTCTCTGGTGATGCTGCGCACCTCCTCCAGGCTCCGGGTCAGGTCCTTGGCCAGGGGCCTCATGGCCATGCTCTCGATCTCCCGGTTCATGATGATGGAGCCCGCGGCCAGACACTGGGGAGAGTAACACGACGGGGAGGATGACGGGCCGAGGGTTAACAGGAGGAGCTCAAATCAAACTTTATTTATACAGCGCCTTTCGTGAAAAATTGCAATGCACGGTGCTTAACAACACAATCCTAAGCTCAAAAGCTATGTCTTAAGGTTTATTTTAAAGGTGTTCAGGGATTGTGTCCTCAGCTCCTCCGGCAGGCTGTTCCAGAGCGAGGACCACAGACACTATGCCACCTTCACATTAGGTCTCTGTCCTCGCTCGGGGAACAAAGGCCAGTGCCAAAGGACCAGAGTGATCTGGATGGAGCATACATCAGAGGCATGTCTTGAGTCGTGGGTGGGATGTACACAGGGAGGGGGGGGGAGGGGGTGACCCAAGGCTGCTTGTTTGTTTGGATCTGTTTTTCCCCGCTGCGTGAGCCAATACTAGGGGGAATACGGTACCTCGGCCCCAAACCACAGCTGCCCTGCCAGGTTGTCATGGCGGATCTCCTCCGGGAACTTGACGCTGAAGTCTCGGTTGGCCCGGTCATTGGGGATACACTCATCCATGATCTGGTTGATGATGTTCAGCACGTTGTCCTGCAGACGAGAAAGGGCGAGCCAGAGTGAGACTGACAGGAGACAGAATCGGATAAACTAGAATGAACTGAGCAGAGATGCCTTTCAGTGTGAGTGACTGGAAACAGGATGATGATATGTACGGTATATAGTATAGATATATATAGCATAAGTTTCCCATGTTTTGTTTCACTGTTCCTCTTTTTATCGCTACTAGGTAACTTTGAAACCACCTTATCCGCATCTTATCTTTCCACTGGGATATTCTATGTGGAATCAATTGATGAATCACATTTAATTTAAAAAGACAATTAAAACGTGCAGGATCTACTGCACTAACAACATGCTTACCAAAGCACTAGCATAGACCTATTTTTCCCCTCCGCTACAAATACCAAGAGCTATCCCGGGGCACGGCATGCGCACAAAAGCCATAACAATGAATCACATTGAGCTCTTCCATCGAGCGTTGCAGCTGTCTGCATACTGGTTTGTCATCAGATATAGAGCCGTGTCTCTCTCTGCTCGCCCAGAGACCCAAAGCCCAGCTATTGGCTCCTCGGTGGTGGTGTGCAGTGCATGAAGCATCCCCACCCCACCGCAAAAAGTACCGCCTGTTCCTTCCACTGTTCCAGACTCACACGAGGTGACACAGCACATCAGCCTCTAGCCGTCCTGCGGGAGCTAATTGGTAACATTAGCATCATACGCGTGATACATCTGCGCCCCGACAAAAAAATAAATACAATCTTCAGTCCCGACGACCCCACGGCCCCACTCCCCCCTTGGTGCGTCTGAAGGCCATCGAGCTTGATCCTTTCAACAGATTCCTTCTGATCCGTCGCTTGGGGAGGACAGCGGGGCCGACATAATACGGGCGGCTCGCCACCAGCCAGCACCATGAATAGGGCGTGCTGGCAGCATGGTTCAGGCGGGCCGTTCTGGCATGAGAACACTTGGCCTTCTATCCTCGTGAGGCTCAAGGTGGTGGGCGGGTGTTGAGGCACGCGGGGTGCGTCCTGCTTAAAGGCGTCTGCCAGGTCCTTCAAGGGGATACGGTGCTAAATGTCACCTCTCCCGGTCAGGAGACGGCGGTACCATCTGTAAGAGTCCTTCGGGCCCAGACCCGAAGGATATCGCCCCGCCGTCAGGCCGCTTCGGCCGCTGCAGAACCTTGAGTGTCTCAAGAGCATCCAGCATCGAGTGAATGACGTGATTATCCGGCCAACATCTGGCCGGATAATGAAGCACCAACGGTTGGGCCTGTGGGAAGGGCCAGGGAGAAGATGAGAGATGGGGAGAACAGAGAGGTTATGAGGAGGAAGATAGAGATGGGGAGAACAGAGAGGTTATGTGGAGAGAGATGGCGAGAACAGAGAGGTTATGTGGAGAAAGAGAGAGAGAGATGGAGGGAACAGGGAGGTGATGTTGAGGGAGAGATGGAGAGGACAGGTTATGTGGAGGAAGATGGAGAGAGATGAGAGAATAGATAGCAGGAGAGTGGAACGGAGGTTAAGTGGAGAGAGCGAGGGAGGATAATTGGGGATCAAGTGCTGGCCTTATTAAGTGACTCCCCCCAGTGGGCTGTGCGATGGGGACGGGGGGGGGGGGGGCGGTCATGCTGGGTGAACCCAGCGAGACACAGCATCCATGCATTGCTTATTCACAGTCCCCCTGCCTCCTCCTGCTCTTCAGCCTAGAAAACAGTACACACTGTACCACGCTGTACACACCGTACCATCTCACCAGCCTTCAGTAAGGAGGCGTGAAGCTGCACGCATTAACAGTCCTGTCGGCATGTTGCTCTGACAACCCCTGGTCCATGCCTCCAAACAAGTCCTCCTTATCTCACCTATCAGGCAAACTGCAAGACATTTAACCATAAGTCCGGAACAGTTCGGGTTGTCGTTGACTCTGTCCGCAACTCACTGGCTTCATGTACAACGGTTCTGTTGTTAGACCACTTTAGACAACTGACGTATGGATCACAAATACACACTGTGGGGTTTTCTCCTGTCCACTGTACACAGCAATGCTACACAGACCTTTAAATATACATCCAGAAGCTTTTTAGTTGTTGGAATTCCATTTTATAATCGAGCTGGCATTGGTTGGACATGCCTACAGTTTTTGTGTCCCAGTCAGACACACCGTTCCCCAGGATGGTCTTAAACTATTAATAACTAATCAACCTTGTATCATTGGAATGAGCTGAAACAGGACTTCTTGAAGTGTGTGCGTGTGCATGTGTGGCTCTCGGACCTGGCAGGACCGGAACTGGTTGACCAGCAGTGTGCATCTCTGCGGGTCCTTCCTGCCGTCCAGACTGTCCAGCTCCATGGCCACCTGGTTCAGCTCCTCGTCTGCATAGTAGAACTGGGCCAGGAGCTGGGGGTCCGTCCTCTGAGAGAGAGAGAGAGAGAGAGATAGAGATAGAGATAGAGATAGAGATAGAGATAGAGATAGAGATAGAGATAGAGAGAGAGAGAGGCTCCGAGGGGCCGAATCTCCGGGAGCTAGCGGAGCGGCACGGCACGGAGAGAGAGAGAGGCGGAGAGACAGAGAGACAGAGAGGCGGAGATACGGAGATACGGAGAGACTGAGAGAGAGAAACAGAGAGACAGAGATATTGAGAGACTGTAATACAGAGAGACGGAGAGACAGAGGAACAGAAAGATGGAGAGACAGTACAGAGAGACAGAGAGATAAGATAACACCAGAGAGAGAAATCGAGAGGCCGTACGGAGCTGGAGAGAGCAGACAGACAGATTCATGGAAAGACCAGACAGAGAAATGGAGAGAGAGAGATGGAGAGACTATACGGAGAGACAAAGAGAGGTACACGGAGAGAAGGAGTGACAGAGAGAGAGGGACCACCACCGCCAGCCTGCAGACACTATCCGGGGGGCCTTCGTCTCTCGGCAGACTTTATTGATCATCGTTGCCATGAAAAAAAAATATTTGATGGTGTCTTATCTCTAAATGTGTGGTGGTGGTGGTTCTTATTAATACAGGTCTCTCCTCATTAAAACACAATTCCAGACGCCAAACGGGTTTGATAAAAACAGACCAAACACCTCAGGGGGGAAAGCTCCCTAAGTGCGTGTGTGTGTGTGTGTGTGTGTGTGTGTGTGTGTGTGTGTGTGTGTGTGTGTGTGTGTGTGTGTTCTTGATGTAGGTACAAAGACCTGAGGGAAATTCAGAGGAAATGCCCAGTGTCCTTGTTTCGGGTAACAGATGTGTTGCATTGTGATATGACACGCACATACACATACATAGACAATCACACTCAATCGCACTCACAGACACGCATACACACACACACACAATCACAAACTCACAGACGCACACACGTAAACATACAAACACAAACACATTTGCATGCAAACACACACTGACACACAGGCACACGGCTACAAGCACATGCGCACACAAACACAGACACACACACAGACGGCCCTTTTATCTCCTCATCCGTGTGCCGGGGAGTGCAGGACGCAGGGCCGCGGGGGGCCGGTGTGGAAGGAGCTTTGCTTGATGACGCGTGGACACACTCAGTCCTCTCTCTAATCCCGGGCGACAAAGAGAGAGAGAGAGAGAGAGAGAGAGAGAGAGAGAGAGAGAGAGAGAGAGAGAGAGAGACTCCGAGGGGCCGAATCTCCGGGCGCTAGCGGAGCGGCACGGCGGAGAAAAAAAACACTCCTCAGAACACCTCACACAAACACACACACACACACACACACACACACACACACACACGGCGGCAAGCGACAGTTTATAGCCCGCCGTGGAAGATATCATGACCCAAATTCTGTCCATTACTGCTACGGAAAACAGCCGCGCCGGCAGCACCTCCGCCTCGGCCGACGCTAGCCTATTTATGTCACCCTGTTACCATGGATACGATCTCCCGCGCGCACTTCAAAGAGCCACGTCGACTCTCCGCGTCCGCCGACGTCGCGCAGACGCCGCGGCGCGGATCTCGACCCGCTGGACTTAAACAAAGCGTTTGAATCCATTAATTTAAACAAGTTTAAATGAAGGGTAAGGCCGGAAACAGGGGCTAATAAACAGAGTTTAGGTCAATGTCTGCTCTGAGGTCGGGTTGCCAGATTGACTTCCCGGTGTTTAAAGCTCTCTGTTCCCTCTTTGGTGTGTGAGCTGCTCTGACCCGCACAATCACACACACACACACACACACACACACACACGCACACACACACAGTATCAAGGCCAAGATGACACCCTTCCTTCCTTCCTCCTCTTCCATGCCGCTGGCCTCTAGTCCGCAGAACAAAAAAACAACAACAACAAACCTCTTCCTTCACACACACACACACACACACACACAAAGGAAATGGCGTCATTCCTCACAATGACATGTTCGTTCAGAGGCTCTAACTTCACACGCCTGATGAGGAGCAGCAACACAGCGAGGCCCTCTGGTCTAGAGGCAGTGAGCTGAGCCTCCACTAGGACGGCCCCCAGGGGCCCGGAGGAGGCAGTGTGTGTGTGGACGGGGGACTCGTGTTACGCCGCTGTGTCTATTTCTGGACCAGATGAAATTCACTACGGCTCAAGTCCAGAGGATCCTTCACACGATCAATAAAGTAGGTCAGCATGACGCAGGGGGGGATCGGGTTGGGTCCACGCCGACGCGCGCGCGCGCACGCGCACGCACACGCACAAGCACACACACACACACACACACACACAGTGTCCGCGGACACCACCGCTCTGACTGACAGCTGGATCTGTTCCGCCACCTGCTGGCCGCCGCAGGACACTGCGACACGCCGTCTGTTGGGTCTACTTTCAAGTCGAATGAGAGCAAGGCATATGCCTGTATCAGTTAAATGGAGGTTTAGTTTGCATAGTAAAATTTTTTTTCCCCCAGTATAACCTTTGTGTTTCGATCCAGACAGACAGTTGTAAGGAGACCGTAACAATACTGTGGACACTAGTTTTCAATCGCACAACAATAAAACAATGATTGCTTATCAAAATAAAATGTTATCAAGAAACTTGAGCTTGCAGTAGGCCTACTTATTTGTTTGGATGGTCCTCAGCCTCACCTTAAGATAAACGCATATAACGGAGGTCAAAACATGAGGAACCACCGACACGCCCAAACTGCAGTTTGTTTCTGCTTGAAGGGCCCCTATTTGGCCCCCATGCTGTGAAGTCGGTAGACATTACAAGTTAAGCCCTTGATTACATCACATCTACCCATGGTACCCCTGTGTTGTCAGCATAGGTCGGAGGGTCGGTCGGAGCAGACGGTCACAATTCGTAACGGAGTGAACAGAGACACGACCACAGGTGATTGATTTACATTCTTCTTTTATTGAGAATAGTGTTGAAGACTAGCCTGGAAATCCAGACCCACACCCAGAGAGCTGTAGGGTCTGGCAACGAGTAATGAAAACAGCCCGACTCGAGGGGCGGCCCCAAGCATGCATTTGAAAATATCACTGCACGCAATTGGATAACACCACGACCAATCAGAAGAATACAAGGGGTGACGTATCCAGAGCAGCGGAGCTAACCGATAGATAAGACTCTTGCCGTATCCGGTCGGTAAAACAGCAACGCTTTTGGCCCGCCTATATCAGATAGACCGATATGATTGGTTAATGTGCTGGGAGAGGGGCAGCGGAGAGGGACTATATTGCTCGTTCTCAGTGACTTGCTGAGCAAATTCAAGTTGTGCACTCATGAGAACTCTGGATTTCCAGGGTAGTTGAAGACCGGAAAATGATGCAGAGGTCCACTTGTGTGCAGTTCCACCTTCCGTTTTATTTTCCTAATGCCAGGATCATCCTGCTGACGCATTACACTTCTGTTGCGGAAAGGAAAACCAGAAGAAGGATCCAAACACCTCCTCCAAATTAAAAGCGTTCCATAAAAATAAAATTAAAAGCGAGACTCATTAAGTCTGGCGCTTTGTTTCAGAGTAAGGGCGCTACTAAAAACAAGAAAAACCAACGTGGAGTTTGATCACTGGGCCTGTGCAAAATGACTGAAGAAACAGAAAACATAAGATCAACATTATCAAAAAAATATATACCATCACATCCAATTGGCCTTTTTTAAGAGTACATCTTCATCGAGTTCTGAATGTAAAAATCTACTGGCAGACGTTTTCAAACTCAAGGGTAAAATACATATACATATATATATATATAATTTCCTTCTCAGCCATCACTCGTGACAAAGTGTTGAGTAATTCTACACATTAAAGTCTGCTCTGCCTCCTTCCTTAACTATAGCGCATAAAGATAAGTCAAGCACTTTAAAAGCAGGTTCTAAGGCAACATGTGAACTAAAACCAAAGCAGGTGTACATTCAGACTCCTTGGTGTCTCACCTTCTCCCCTCGGCCTGGGGGAACATTCTCTATAGCATAAAGTACACCTCTGCTCACTGCGTCACACCGGGGTGAACCAGAGAGCAGAAGACAGACGGTACTGAAGTCACAATAAACACCATTCCACTTCTTCCACCACTCAAACATTTCATCTTCTAAAAGGACAGGGCTGTGACTCTTTAAAACCGGTTGGAGTAAATATCCATTGCATCCGCTCTCCGGCCGGCGATGGGTCGGGTGTAAAGGTCTAGTCCAGGTCCTGGTCGTCCTTTCTGGACCTCCAAGGCAGGTCTGTGATACAATCCTTCAGTCGGAACCGCGGGGTCACAATGTGCAGAAAACCCATGGATACCCAGATGAAACCAGAACCACGTATAACCACCACCCCCAGGACCCCGCTCTGGGATTGACAGTACAGGCCAGCGCCGGCTGGGATTGACAGTACAGGCCAGCGCCGGCTGGGATTGACAGTACAGGCCAGCGCCAGCTCCTCCACGCTCCCAACATGATGACCCCGCCCCCCCCCACTCAGGAAGTGCATGCTGATTGGCGGGCGGGACCGGTGCAGACCCAACCCCACCCCTCACACCCCTCAGGCACACGGGGCAACACCCCGCCATCGGACAGGCCGAAGACCCCCGTGATTATAACCCTTCTCATTGGTCGATCCTAAAGACACCCATGTATATAACCCACCCTTATTGGTCGATCCTAAAGACACCCGTGTATATAACCCGTTCCCATTGGTTACCCAGTGAACCCACCCCATTATATTCAACCAAACAAACTAAATGAAACCCTCTCTGTGGTCCGTCTGTGGGGGTCCCGGGGGGCTGTAGTGATGGAGAGTACCCCCAGGGGGTGAGGAGGGGAACAGTCTCTCCCTTTATC
>JAOPUA010000137.1:9398144-9411116 GCA_027122455.1 Trisopterus luscus | reverse complement strand
GTGTGTGTGTGTGTGTGTGTGTGTGTGTGTGTGTGTGTGTGTGTGTGTGTGTGTGTGTGTGTGTGTGTGTATGCGTCCTTGTCTTGGCTCCATTGTAGACTAACAACCCTATGAAGCTCAACAACACAGCCATCTTGCGGAGAGCAGCCCTGTACAACCAAAAAGTGGAGCAGGAACTGAAAAGGTGAAGCCCATGATGGCACTAGTTACCATTGAAACGAAAGAGCCGTCACTCAAACCCACAACAGTTACCAGGCTGGTTCACTAACCATCAACCTCGACTTGAGCTCTCTTTACCTTGTTCCCTACCTGTACCTGCTCATGAATGGCCAAATGTCATGCCATTAGAATTGACTGTGTAATTGTCTGAAAAAAAAGTTCTTTATTACTTTATTTATTATGTTAAGACGGTTTTTAATTTGACCTTTTCTAAGCTTGATGGTTGGATTGTGTGCATGTGTGCATGTACGCGTGTGTGTTTATGCATGTGTGTGTATCTCCATCCCAGACTTGAGCGCCTGGTGGAGGGGGAGCACGAGCCCTCCTCCTTCCTGCGCTGGCAGAAGGAGATGCAGGACCAGGACCTCCAGGGGCAGCGGGCCCAGCTAGAGTGCCAGCGCCTTGAGGGACGCATCAGCCACACGAAGGGGGCCACGGCGCGGGGCCACCTCATGGAGCGCAACCAGAGGACCGCCCAGCTCCAGAAAGAAGAGGTGGATCCGGCCTACCTCTAGCCTGCACCCTGACAAAGCCTCCCTGCACGCACGCATGCATGCTTTAAGGGCTACTAGAGTAACTCTTTTGCAACTGGGTGATCCATTGGATTTACCTTTAGTTTCCTTTCCAATCATATACATTTAGTTCCCATTATAAGTTGTGTAACTTTTCAGATACTTTGAATGTTTGTTTGCCCCAGGAAGAGTTTTGGCAATGGTAATGTCATGATGTGCAGAGAGGAAAGGAGAATAGATCATCTCTATACTCTACACTGTGTATACACTTGCACTATTACTCTTTTCAACGGTTCAAGTTTGCTGTTACAGCATTTTTGGCCCGTTATTGCTGTTGTTTTTTGGGCTTTACGGTCGGTATTTGGCCGTTATCTTCGTAGTTACTGCCATTTTGATTGTATACTTTTACTCTTAACCAGCATCATCCCAGAGTCCCTTTGGATGGAAGGGGCTGAAAGTGCTAAATGACACGATGTAAACTTGTAAACATCACTGATGATTCGCTGCTTCTCACAGTCCACCCAGCTAATGCAGAAACAGGCTGAGAAGAGGCTGCGGGAGGCGAAGGAGACCAGGGAGCTGAGGCAAGCGGTGGCCGACGGACACAAGAACTCCAAGTTGGCCATGACAAGACTGCAGGAGCAGAAGCAGGACATCGGTGAGTCCGTCCACTCCGCCCCGGCCCCAGACAAGCACCTCTCCACTCCTGTCCTCCACACCTTGCCATTAACAACCTTCTGGTTTCTGTTGTCGACCCTGCGCAGTGAAAGAAGTCTCGCAGCAGAACCAGGAGCTCCTCCGTCAGGCGATGGAGGATGAGCAGGAGGAGCTCATCAGGCACTTCCACCTCATCCAGGAGACCCGAGCAATTGAGTCTGTGCGTCCCATCAGACACAAGTTTGTGGATGAGACGGAGGTGAGTGGAACTTCATTTCAGTCCCACGGCAGACACCGGAACAGACCCGACATCCAAGCCCTCTGCTCTCTGTGATTGTTCTGACCCAACCAATCCGAGCCCTCTGCTCTCTGTGATCGTTCAGACCCGACCGTCCGAGCACTCTGCTCTCTGTGATCGTTCAGACCCAACCAATCCAAGCCCTCTCCTCTCTGTGATCGTTCACCCAGACGGCGGGCCATGGCCTGCTGGGGGAGATGTCCCAGGCGGAGCTGAGGGCGCGGCTGTCCCTCCAGAGGGAGGCCGATGGTCGCGAGCAGGGCCAGAGACGGGAGCGGATCCTGGGGGAGAAGCGGGAAAAGGAGCAACTGCTGCAGGAGCACCGGGTGGCCATCGAGCTCCACAGCAAGGCCCTGGCGCAGGCCGCCTCACTCAGGTCAGGGAGGACGCAGAGCCACACTGAGTGGAGCCACGGGGCAGGTCTACTCACTTTGAGAGGGACCCAGCTAAGCCATAAGCCACATTGAATACAACTATTGTGACCCGATTTTGTGCAAATGTAAGAAAGGTTTATTGTCAGCATTATTAAAGAATTAAAGTATTTTCTGTATTAAAGTAATAAAGTGTTCACTGAGAGGTTATCAAAAAAAATTACAAAGTCCAACGGACTTTGTAAGTCCGTTGGACGGCGTAATATTGTTTCTCTTTCTTCTGACAAATGTACTAAATGCCCTAAGTGTAAATGTAAATGGATGGCAGGAAGGAGGAGAAGAAGGAGAAGATGTCGAGGCTGAGCGCTCTGCAGCAGACGGTGCTCGAGGATGAGAGGGTGCGGGCGCTGCAGAAGATCCTGCAGGAGAGACAGAAGGAACAGCAGAAGCTGAGACAGAGTGCGGGCGTCAAGACAAAAGCGACCAAGGGGGCGTCCAACACGAAGAATAGCAAAATACAGCAGGTGATGATGAAACCCATCAGCATGTAGAGCAGCAGCACACGTTCTTTTATTGAGTGGGCTGTGGAGTTGTACTTTGTTTCCAGTGTATCGTGCCGCTAACAGCTCAGTGTTGTCAGTTCCTTAATTTGACTGTTTAACACTTTTCCAGGAAAAACCAGAGGAAGAACGCTGGGCTGAGCTAGAGAGAAGCTTAGAGCATCAGTTACAGAAGATGCACATCAAATGAAATGAATAAAACAACAGCGTGGACTATGCTACTTGAGTTACATGTTATTATTAATATGTTGTTATAATTGTCTTAGTATCAGTTATCAGACATTTTTAGAAATAATTTTGTTTCTGTATTTGTAACGGTATGAGGCCCCACAATTGGATTCTGTGTCGCCTGTTGTCATTGTTTGTCACCTATAGTGCCCCTGCTGTCTGTAAGATGTAAATACATTCCTGTCAACATCCAGCCCATTCTGCTCCCTTCCTGATCAGTCCTCGCCTAAGTAAAATCACATGATGTACATGTTGTCATAAGACACCGAGGAGAACACTCGCGCGGTTCGGATTCAGTCCTGATTCACCGACCACCTCTGTAAAGTACAGGCATATTGTCAGGGATGAAATTCTATAACATCGTCTGGTGGTTCAACTTCTACTAGCATGGAATGTTGGGGAATCTCGACCACGATTGCTGCCGCCTGCCTTCTAGGTACGTTGTGATGTTAATGTTAAGTTATTGAGTTAAGTTAAGTAATGACACAATTCAAAAGTGCTAACTGGATCTATCTACATTTGTCAGCGTGTTGTGACGTTATTTAACAATGTCTACAAACGTATTTTTAGAACGCTTAATGCAAGTTAAAACAAATCTTAATTATATACATAAATGGGATTTGTAATTTGTAATTAAAAGTTAAATCATAGATTTATGTTTATTTTCTCATAACGATGTCTTCATGGACTTTTTCTTACCATTTGAAATTGAGTTGGACCAAACAAAGGATTACGTTGAGCTGCTTGAGAAACAATATGCACCAAGGCAGAGCCGAAGTAGAGGAATCATATGACCCCTCATTCTGAATAATTACATTTCTTGAAGAGGTCAGCTCTTACTCGACCAAGCAGTTAAGCAGCTAATGTGATTAGAACCACAATATGGCATATGTGCAGATCAGCCACTGGCTTGTTCGTTTTTCTCCTACTCACAAGGTGTATACAATGTTTGTAAGTTGTTTAACTGGTTCAGATCGTTAAAATACACAAAGGCATTCCGTGCGAAATGCTTGATCGGTATCACGGGGCACATCTTGACTAGTCAGGAGACGCATCTGCCTTGAATCAGAATACCTTCTGTTTCACATCTCCTGGAGATGGTCAATTAAGAGGCTGGGTTTGTTTTGAGGCAACGTTCATACATTGATCTTATGTCTGCGACAACACTAGTAAGAAATGAAACCAAATCAGAAACGTTCACTTTTTTTCTCAGGTATGGTTGTATCCCAGACAACACTCGCTCCAGCCGTGGTGAGCACCACAGCCAGCAGTGAGAACACGACTGATGTGACTGCAACTCCCATGATGTTTAGCACCCTCCCCCCGGGCTGCTCTGGTCTCAACTCCTCGACCTGCGAGGTCTGTGTTCCAGGGTCCCACTATGACAACGGTGAGGTTCAACGGCTGGGACTAGTGGCTAACAATCCCCAGTGTTGCGGTTCCTTGACAATTACATCCTCTTTTCACCAAGCTATAGTGGACAGTCCTATATCATCTGTCTGTGAAAGCCTGTGAAAAAAAAAGCCTAACCCTGTGTTGTGTATCACTTTATCAATTGACTTCAACGTGTCAGGTAATTCAATTTAGCTCTTGGGATCATCCATGAGATGGTTGCTGAGAAGTCTTGGCTTCCAAGCCAGCATAAACAAATGTTTTAGTTATTTGAGGGCAGGAAGAAGGTGGACATTAGGGAGCATGATTGTGCCAAAATGTGCAAATGTGGTAAGCTTACACAAAAAAACAGAGCTCTCCAATAAACACCAACACTGTCGATAGAGTCCTGTCGTGTGAGCCCTTTCAATTGAACCCTGTCAATAGAGCTCTGCCAATAGAGCCCGAACAAAAGAGCCCTGTTGATAGAGCCCTCTCGCTGTCAATCTTGTCAGCAGTCGCTGTCTCATGTCTTCGTAACCCCGGGATTGTCTGGGCCCGGTGAACGGTAACTTGAAACAGGTGCAGCCCAGTTGACTTAAAACCCTGTCATGTTGTTTGCTACGTAGCCTTGCCGCATGGCAAATAACACAAATACATAAAGATTGCTTCTTGACCAGGCAGTGATGTAGGAGCTGAGGTGGTGAAGCTCACGGCTCTGTGGTTGTTTCTAGGGACCCTGATGTGCTCCTGTTGTCCGGACCCGGGGTCCTGCCTGTTCCCCGGGGCCTGTCTCCTGTGTGCCAGAGGCTTCTTTCAGCCGCTGGCTGGCCAGCAGCAGTGTCTGCCCTGTGGGCTGGGCCTCTACTCAAAGTAACCGCCTACCTCAAGCATATGTCCCAAATCCATCTAATACATGTCGCAAATACACACAAAATGTAGTCATTATTGCTCCAAAACTGAGAATGCATTCATGCTGGCTTGCATCTATTCATTGACTATTGGTCTGTGAATTTAATCTTACATTCAAGGCATTTTGCAGTCACTTTTATCCAAACTGACTTACAATAAGTACATTTGTCAGAGGAAAAATAAACTACAATAACTGGCTCTCGGTATTGTAAAGATATTCAAAGAAACAAGTGCCAAGCGCTAACAACTGCTAGGTTGACCCCTTCCCCGTTTAGCACAAAGATAGCTAGGATAAGATAAGGATGCTCTGCCTCCTGTGATGATGCTAACAACACACTTCTGTCCTTTTTCGTATTGTTCCTGAAGCGTGACCGGCGGCTCCACCTGCCAGCCCTGCCCGCGCGGGTCTGCTGGCAACATCACCGGGGCAGACACCTGCAGGAGCTGCACCCCAGGTCTGGGTCCCCGCAGCACCCCCTAGACCAACTATGGCCACTATGGCCACATTATAGGATACTGTTTGCATTGGAGTCTTCTTATCTTTAACTGCATTAACAATGCAAAACCGTTTCAATTAAAGGTTGAATTGAACCTATAATTAGTAGAGGAAAAAAAGAGGAAAATAAATGATTAGCAAAAGATGGATGTTGCATAGCATAGGTTTATGATGTCGTTGATACATCTAAAACGTGATGATCTATTCATAAGATCTCCCGTTCTCCTGACCCTGACTAATACACACATCTGTGGTTGGTGACTTCAGTGAAATCAACACATGTTCAAATCAGATCTGTTTTATAATTTTCAGGCTTCTTCTCATCTCAGCCAGCTTCCAGCTCATGTAATCCGTGTCTTCAGGGAACCTTCTGCAAGTAAGCTGCCCAGAGGACCCTCCCCCTCCCCGCCTGTCTACCATGATTAGTAACGTTTGTACCACATCACATGTCCACAGCTCATGCTTCTGCTTTCTGGAACAGAACAATCAAAGCAGTTGCATGGATACAGTGGAGACCAAAATACTGTCAGAAGTTGTGCTTCGGGGAAGCTGAGGAGGATTTAGCTTTCCTGATATTTTGAGTTGGAGCTCGACGTTGGTAGTATGATGAATTGAACCCCTCAACTGATCTGTTCTTTAACTTAATATGTTCACCAATGGGAACCCAAAAAGTAAACGTATGAAAAGTTAGCTTTAGGGGACTTGTATTCACTTAATTCCCGAAAATCTTGAAGGTCTTTCTGTGGTCTGTTTAATTGGGAACATCTGGTCAATACAATAGAAATAGCTTTGGCTCAGACAATCATTAAGTCAACGGGCAGCTTAATTACATTTTCTTGTCAATTGAAAAGTTTGTACCTGCTAGTTAGGGGCATATCTGCTTTTGTTTCCAGCTTCTTTATCTCACAGCAGTCGCTGCTTTGTACTTCATAATCTAATCTAAAATACCCGTTTCCAATCAATCAAAAATCTAATTTATTTTACATTGCCTCTTCCGGTAGCTCCTCTAACTGTGCGCAGTGCCCTGACTGTCCTGTCGGCACAGAATCCCTTCTGTTGGCTTCAAAGGAATGTACTCAATGTCGGCCAGGTAACTGTGGATTTTAATTGGAATAAAAATGATATAGCAATGGACCGTATTATTGTTAACAGCTGTCAATATGTCTAAATGTAGATTGATCCACCAGTGATAAAGACCAAGGGGCCTCTCGCATGAGATTCAGATATTCAAATGTTTTGTTTTGGTTTTGGTTGGTTTGGTTTCGGACAGGCATGCACAAGGCAGCTCATCAGATGATGTGTCAAATCTGCAGCAGTGGATTCTTCCAGATCCACTGGGGCAGGGAGAACTGTGACATTTGTCCTGAAAACCACTACTGTCCTGTGAGTGTTAACCCACTTGGATAACAGTAAATATAATATTGTTCCACAAATTCCGTCAACACGCATCAAAATGCTGAAGACATTTGTTGCCGTTCAGATAACTAAATAGACGTCACATGTTTGGGATTTCAGCACTTTCCCTATTCAACACTAGAGGGTGCTAAAGTGTTCGCTTTAGCCCGTATGCTGCCGCTGTCAGACTTCCGTCAACTGTTTGTCCTTTTACTAGAGTCCCGATGTGAGCCCCGTCCTCTGCCCCGGGGACGCCTTCTGTCCAGCGGGGAGCAGCTCCCCCAGCTACTGCATGGAGACGTTCTTCCGCAAGTCTGGCGAAACGTGTGAGCTCGCCCCGGTCACCATCGCTCTGCTAGTCATCGTTGCAGGGGGTGAGTAGCGTTGAAAAAGCACTAAGATTGTCGAGTTTATATCTTTATTCGATTAAAAATGACTTCTAAAAAATAAATGCGAATTTTGTTATAATATACATAACATATACACAGAATTCACCCACACAAAATAAAGACCAAAAAATACAAACATTCACTCATTCATGCATCCATTCACACACCGATGGTGGTGTCAACCATGCTTGCGACAGCCACAGGGTTAGGTGCTTGCTCAGGGACACCTTGACCGGAGGTGATGGAGACAGGGATCGAACCAGCGGTTACCAGCAAACTCGCTGTACCTCCTGGGCCACATGCCGCCTCAATAAATGATGGGAGTTTTGTGTCACAGTTTCACAGTTTTGTGATAAAAAACCAACCCTGTTCATTGTGTTCCCAGTGGCCTTCCTCTTAGTCATCCTGCTGGTCCTCCGTCGACGAAGGGACACGGACAGCGAGCTGTCCGCCGCCCGCGCCCCGCTGCTGCGCAAGGAACGTCCTCAGGGCCGGTACCACGGCATGCCCTGCGACGCAGAACCCGTGTACGCTGGCTGGTGATGAACACCCGCTGGTCCTGGTGGGACGCCTGTCTGTTCTGGTCCTCACTAAACAGCCACATGGAGGTGCTGTGTTTTGCCTCTACAGTGGATGAAGAAGATGTCCTGAACGCCTAGCTTTGTTGATATGAATACTATGTGGAAGATTATTTTTTTGAGGTACTTTTTATTGACAATTTTCCATGTTTCGTTGACTTACACTGTTGTAGTTGTTTTATTCGATTATTGAAACAATCCCTTTTTTGTATCTTGGGCAAAGGAGTCTAGACTCGGTTGTGAATTTTGATGAGGACGTTCCCTCTGTCTGCAAACGCTGTCTTATGTTGAGCACTTTGTTTCTCTGAATTAATTTAATGTGTATTACTTTGCACTCACATCACTGCAGATTTGCTGGGTGTTTCTGCTTTGGTTGTAAGCTTTTGATTGTACAAAGTCATTTTTTATGTATTTGATTGTGGTACCTAAAGTTGAATGTTTTTTTTGTTTAGCATTGGTCACCTGTCGTATTTATAATGATACTGTGTTTTAATGAAAATAAATACAACTCTTAACATCCTGGGCTGGACCACAGTTTAACTTGCACTATGCAATCTGTTTTTCAGATGAACAAAGAGTATTAAAACTGTACAGACATTCTGACGGAGAAGTCAATATGTGGCTGTGGTGGGATGTTTTTGCAGTTATTGCAAAAATTGTCTTTGGAATATCAAATAATTATAATTGAAATATAAAGTGTACCTTGTCAATATATTTATTAAACTATCACTACAATACAAATGTAGGCCTATTTCCATAAAAAAGAATTAAAAGGCTATAAACGTTAAAGCAAGGTAATGCCGTAAATCATTTCGACATCGAGAGCGTTATACATTTTAACAAAACCGTGCAGCTTGTCCTTTGAGCTTTCCGTAGTATGCTTACAATAAACATGGCGGCGGCCTTGGTGAGGAAGGTCCCTGGTACGTATTTGTCAAATTTAATGTGTTCGTTGAGCGCTTTCATAACAAGACGGGTCCAATGTATTGCAACTACCAACTAAAGAGACTATCGATGTCATCTCGTATATTTGACGTTTTAGCTTTTGCCATTTGAATTTCTTCTTACTTGCCAGGTTTCCTCAATTATGTCACTCCATTAGTAGCTGCATAGCTGATCCATCGTAGAGATCTTTTTTTATTTTATATGTGCGACTTTAATAAACTTGTGTTGCATAGGCCTGCTGAGACCTCTGATGTCCTGCGCCAGGGCAGCCAAGATTGGCCAGTTCTCTACCATAACGCGACCCCAGACATCTCCGATATTTGCTGCCGCTACTATCAGGGCTTCTCCGGTTTCTCATTCATGCCTTCCAGCCCAATGCAGCATCTTGCAACGGTAAACACTGTCCTACAAATTACATCACCACACTGAATTATTGTGTGCTGACACTGGATGTGATTGAACTAAATAAATGGTATTTCTTTTCAGTGTCGCACCTATGCTTCCTAGTTTGGGTCTGCAGCCATGCCGAACCCTGACCTACTTTGGGCTGCGGAAGGGAAAGAAGAAGTCCGTGAGGTCCGTGGTGAAGCGGTTCCTGAGGCTCCATTGTGGTCTCTGGGTCAGACGACAGGTACAAGATGAATCATAGTTTCTTGAGTGGACATATCAAAAAACGAACACTGTGTTAAAATCAATATGCCCTTCTGATAACTCATGAATAAGTGGATCATTACATAGTGTATATATATATAAAAATATAATAATATTTTCTCAACTTTCTATCAATAAATAGGCAGGATACAAGAAGAAACTATGGAAGAAGATGCCTGCCAGACGGTACAGATTGCGGCAGCATGTGTTCTGTAACAAGACGCAGAGCAAGATGCTGGATAAAATGACCGGTCCATTCTGGAAGAGGAGAAACTGGTACCTTGATGATCCCTACTTTAAATACCATGACCGTGTCAACCTGAAAGTATGAATTCTGTGTGTATATTGTCTTTGATTATGGTTTAATAAAGTTATGGATTGAGAAAATAAGTTTGTCTTCACTTCTTACGTAAACACTTGGTCTTGCCTTATGGCATACGAGACAGAATTAAAGTTAAGTTCATTGTTCTAACTTTTTTATTTAAGTATTTACTCCTGGTCATTCCTGCCCTGGTTTAGCCGTTAGTATCCTCACCACATGTGTTTTGCTGGTCCAAGGTCAAAATCCAGATCATTCATTAATCTCATTATCCATTAAATAAATAACCTGCGCGCGCAGGTTATTTATTTGCGCGTGCAGGTCAACAAAAATGACGTATTTATTTTAAAAAAATTATTATTAAATGTATTTATTTAATTTATTTATTCAAAAATGAACAATTTCTCCCCCCTCTGTCTAAAGTGTAATAAAGAAATAGGAACCTACTTCCACTGTATTTGGCAATGTCCTTTAATATCCAGATATTGGGAAAACGTTGCTAAGGAGCTTAGTTCAATTTTTCACAAAAAAATTAAGTTGGACCCAGTTTTGTTCCTTCTGAGTATAACTACGGCACAGCTCCCTCTACCCACTGGACAGTTGATTTTATTGTATAAACTTCTGCTTTTAGCAAGACGATGTATTCTGTTCCAGTGGATTCAGGAGAAGCCACCCTCGGTTACACAATGGTACAGAGAAACATTTCGTGTTTTTCCTATGGAACGTCTTAGTGCTGTTTTAAAAGGGAACACCAATGCTTTCTATGATGTATGGCAACCCTTTATCGATTATCTTCCTAATGATCTTGCTGAGCTCTTGCAGAAAGGACGCCCACACCTTGTTTTCACAAATAAATAGTTTGTACAATCTCTTCCTTTGACATGACTCCACTGTAAACAATGCTTATATGATCCAAATGTATTTATGTGACCTTTATATCTCATGACTCTTTTGTAACTTGACAAGATCTGTGCTGTGTTGTTCTTTGTTTATAACAAAATCAATAAAACATAATTATAAAATAAAAAAAAATTAACAATTTACGTTAATTTTAATCCCTGCATTATATATACTTATCAGAGTTGAACTCACTCCGCCTTCCCTGCTAAACCAGCTGTCATTAAGAATTGTATTGGAAACGTAATACCTTTCTCTCAGGATCATGGACTAAAACACAAGCAGGTTCAGTAGTCATATTTAATGGCTGTATGTCAATTCACCAACAGAAGCATAACAATAAATGGATAGCCATGCACATTACTCCTTTAGTCCTTCAGTTTTAAAGACTGCTGACATTCTGGCCTGCCAGAAAAGATTGTATGCTATGTTGTATATATATATATATATGTTAAATAAGATGTATACATATATATTCCAGAAAACACTCAATGAAATGATTACAAAATGTCTATCAGTAATGCGTTGATAAGGCCAAAAACAAGTTCACACTATTTCACTTAAAACCCATTTTCATAAAAACAAATAAACATGCAATGATAAATGCATATGATTCAGATGTATACAAATCTGGTACATAGCAATGATCTAGTTATTTTGTTTTACTTTATGAATTTCTTGATTATAGGAAATAGACGACTAACGCTGCAACACAGACTTTGTGATCACAGTAAAGACCTGCAGTTTCCACCATTGAGCTATGGAAAGAAATGTGTGCATAACAGCTCTACAACATTAGAGGAAATCAGGGTGTAAACAGAACAGTGGTACCTGAGAAGCTTTTGTTTCAAACTTCCAACCGCCTTGATAAGATACAGTAAATGACAGGATCGCTTGATTAAAATCCTGCCATCCTGGACAGACTAATTCGTCAGAGAGTGTAAAACCATTTAGCCAGATACACAGGTGAATCAACTAAATTCCACAGTGCGACATCAGGAGCCAAGCAGATCACCTCTCACTAGAAAAAAATAAATCCACAATTTGAACAGTCAAAAAGTAATATCGGGAACCTGCCAACTGATACAAATAATCGTGTTTTCATAAAATTAATAGAAGACCCATTGGGTTTTTAATTGCTTGGTGACGACATCATTACACAGTGTTTCTTAATTAAGGATGTTAATATATCTTTGATATATATAGTAAATATTTTTGATGTATACATAAACAGTTTTCCAACTGTTCATACACATCTTAATTTTAAAACAGAAAAAGAACAGAAATTGTGAATAGATTTGACAAAGTGTGAGTCTGATTTGAATTTGACAGAAATTACTCAAAACAGTTTTACAGATCTTCTCTTGGTATATTACCACACATACAAATGTAATTAACAGATACAATGGTGCATTTATCGGTTGAGACGACCAGACATTTCTTGCCACCCATTTAGTCTCTTCCTTAATATTAAGGACAATATTTGTAATCATACACGAGTGCAATTAGATAAAAATACTCCAGCCCACAGTGGAAGTATGGAACATAATTTTTTCCAATTAGCTTTTCAAGGCTGTTGACAATTGCCAATACTAATCTGGTTGCCTTAGACCCTATTGGTATGTCACTGCTTGACCAACTAAAAATATATCCATACTGATTACATTAATGTAGAGCAGCTTAGTAGTAGAGATATCTAAAGTCAGCAGGTATCAGAAACGGTTAATTTCAACGGGTTGACCTGGGGTTCTCTGCAGGAGCTACTCCATAAGTGGGACCATCACTACTCATCAGGTGGGACTTTGTCACTGACCATTTCTGACATGACACTCGGCCAATACTTTCTGTTAATCAGCGACAATCAGGTCAGTGGACAAAGGACAAGGAAGATCAACCATGCAAGTGATATTAAAAACAACAACAAATGCGATGCGAATCACATGAGATGTACACACACACACACACACACACACACACACACACACACACACACACACACACACACACAAACGCACAGACTCACACACGGCTACCTGACGAACGCCAAGTGAACATGAACGACTCGTGTGGCTTTCGAAGGTACTCTCGACCTCGCACTACTACACACACACACACACACACACACACACACACACACACACACACACACACACACACACACACACACACACACA
>JAOPUA010000137.1:9374855-9389100 GCA_027122455.1 Trisopterus luscus | reverse complement strand
CACACACACACACACACACACACACACACACACACACACACACACACACACACACACACACACACACACAAAGACGCTACACGTTACGTTAACCTTACGTCCCCTCACCTGTCTTATTGCGTCACATTAGCGCATATTTCTCTGGACTATACATTACTGCATACTCCATACTGTGTGAACATCTGCAAATTTCAAGGTCCATATTTTGCTCATTCATGCACAAACTGTATAGCTATTTATTATTACGGTAAATGGATATATTTTATATTGGATTACTTTCTTTCTTTCTATTTTATAATTTTGGTTATTTACTACTATGTTTCTAAATATGTGTATGCACCAAACACCAAGAAAAAATACTTACTCGGCAATAAAGCCAATTCAGATTGGGATTCGCATCAATTATTATATTGGGAGGAATTCACTCCAACTCTAATGTGTTATTATTGGTTCATTAACGCACTATCGTTATGATGGCAATTCACCCCATAATCAGCATACATGTTTACATTGGGAGAAATGCACCCCACCTGTCTGTCTGTCTATCTCAAATCGAAACGGGGCGAAAAACCGCCCAATCTGGCAACACTTACTCTTGAGTCTAAACGAAATTAATTAATTAACCGGAGTGGGTGGAGAGCAGTTGTCAATCAACGTTACCAATATAGCTAGGACCACCATTGATTGGCCAAACCTTCTGTTCCCACTTCCCACAACATGACATTTCTAATTTATTCAAATTTTATTTTGTAGCAAGTAATGGAGATGCAAAGGGAAATATAAATTCTCAAGTACAAATCCATAAAAACTACTTAACGTGTAAATCCGGCGAAAATTTAACCCAGGGTTTTCTTTGTTGTTGCATGAAATTAGATTAAATAAGCCGTCTAGACAGCTGAACCAGTTCAGAGCTTGCCCAGAGCAACGCTTACAGCCCAAAATGCTATAACTTGTTCCTGGCGTTAAAACGGGTCTCCTGGGGGCTTCTAGAGGTTCTAGACGGTTCTTTATAGATAGACCGTCCTCCCAATCAAGCAGCCTCTGGTGCGAGCCGACTGCGTCACGACCAATTAGAAAGGACCAGGGGCGGGCCTTAAACACATCTTTTTCAGTTGCGCATGTTCGTTAGGGCCACCGGTTTAAGACTGCCAGGAGCGGAAGATTGTTCTGGACCTCATCGCCTCCTGGGATTAGATTGAATGAGTTTGCTGATAACAGCCGCGCTTACATAACCGCTCGTAATTCAGTCAGCCCGCTGTTAGCTAGCTGCCGGGTATTATCTGGACTAAGACAGCCCTTCAGGAACATAGATCGACCGTCGAACATACTTTGGTAGCGTGTATATCTATCATATTTTCTTGTGTCAGGTGCAGTCGTCAGGGAGTAAACTGAGACGAGTTAAAGAGCCTCATTATGTCAGTGGTGGGCATTGATGTTGGATACCAGAACTGTCACATCGCTGTGGCCAGGAGCGGTGGCATTGAAACCATCGCCAATGACTACAGTGACAGATGCACGCCGTGAGTATAACACTGACCTCACCAAATCATCACCTATACCATCACCTATACCATCACCTATATATACCATCACCTATACCATCACCTTCTACACCATCACCTACAATCACCTGCATCATTACCTGTAACATTACCTGTATCATCACCAGTACCATCACCTATATCATCACCTATAACCTCACTTATATACCACCATCAACTATAGCCACGGGAATGATGCAATTAGAGGGCATCCTCCGGCGGAGTTCGCACTAAACTCACTTATAGAGGTGACACGTTTATTGCTTCATTTTTGAGTGGCTTTATTTCAGTGTTATTACAGTTGTGTTTCGGCTCTCTACGTCAAAGTGCCACATGAATACACGCAGGCTATAGGTCAAGTATGACACGGTGAAAGCACGGGTCACAGGAGGCGGTGAGATGTTAGAGCGCCGCAGTGACTGACAGGTGGATCTGACGACCAGGGCGCGTTTTAATACTGCGCAGTTCAGCAGACAAGTGGACCCCTGGAGAGAGAGGCTGGTGGACCGTCCCCTCCAGACACTGTACTCAAATATTGACAGACCTACATACATGAGAACACAAAGGAATATAGGCTTATTATCCTCAGTGAATGTAAACTGGCAAACATTATGGGAGTCATCAGCTATATTATTAACAAATCACAATTGATCAACTGTTTTGAAAAAACTGACATTTATTAAATTGTCAACCTATAGGTGTTTGTTTTAATATAATAAACGGCTATATTATAATTAAATAATTTGTATCTGTGTATCTGAAAATTTCTGTTATTCCTGAGGGAAAGCAAAGGGGATAGTTTTAAGAGACGAGAGGACACCAATGGAGGACCCATCAGCCAAGTCATGAAATGAATCCCCTGACAAAGACTAGTGTTGAACTTGAGTTATGGTGCTTCATGAAGTATTAAGTAGGGTCGAGAAGTACGGAATATTCTTTACTTTGAAGGGAAACTATTTTGACTCACTGGCCTATTTAACAATCTTCCAAGGCTCCCTGGTGAAATCTCATCCATCCAATCTCCGTCATACACACTCAATCTTAATCATAATAATTTAGATAATTGTTTGTTCATCCTTTTTTTGTAACAGCTGTTGTTTATTACTATGTTTATTATATTCATTATTAATTATAGTATACGATTATGTTGCTGATTAATGTATTTTTTTCTGCCACAAGAGCTTATGTGTCCCTGGCTTCCAAAAACCGCATCATTGGAAATGCAGCTAAAAGTCAAGTAAGATCAGCTATAAATAAGCCCATCCAGTTCAGCATAACAGATAAGATCATGTTTATACACGTTTTGCGAGTTAACATTCAAACTGTGATGTTATAATTGAATGTTCTAGATCAAGTGCCTGACATATATTCTTTATATAATCCATACATGCCTAGCAAACGACCGTAGTTAAAATACTGTTCTGGAGGATCTTACATTGCTTATCCGTTTTTCAGATCATCACTAATTTCAAAAACACAGTCCATGGCTTCAAGAAGTTTCACGGCAGAGCATTTGACGACCCATTTGTGCAGGGGGAGAAACCCAAACTGCCTTACAGCCTGCATAAACTGGCCAGTGGCAACACAGGGATCAAGGTAAAAGAGCTGTCAGAACTGAAGTCTTGTCTCTGATAATCAGTTTTTTTGGTTATTTCAATGGGTTTATCAGTTTTAAATAAACGTAAAAAACGAAACACATTTGATTTGGTTTTAATTGCAATCAAATTAGGTTCAGTCCTACATTTTTACATTATAAACATATAGCGTGGTTGGCCTCCTTCCAGGTGCGTTACCTGGATGAGGACAAAGTGTTCACCGTGGAGCAGATCACTGCCATGCTGCTCACCAAACTCAAGGAGACGTCCGAGGCCGCCCTGAAGAAGCCTGTGGTGGATTGTGTCCTATCGGTGAGTGAAGACAAAAACTCAGCTAAAACCATTAAATCAAGTCCAATAATGGAAGAGATTGACGGGTGTCCTCATATCTTGTACAGGTCCCGAGTTTTTTCACAGACGCTGAGAGACGGTCGGTATTCGATGCCTCTCAGATCGCCGGGCTCAACTGTTTGCGGCTCATTAACGACACAACTGCAGGTGAGCGTTATTAAAACTGCAAGTCGAACGTGCAAGTATCTTCCAACGGAAAGAGACAGACTCTCTTGTCTTGCTCTTGTCGGTCATTCATTACATTTGTGTATGTATGGTCAATGGCATTTTGTTAGTCAGGTTTTATTGAAGTTGAAGTGATTCAATAGTTTGTGCTCTTTCGGGCCGGGGGGCTACAGTGGCTTTGGCCTACGGGATCTACAAACAGGACTTACCCTCTTCAGAGGAGAAACCCAGGAACGTGGTGTTTGTGGACTTGGGTCACTCCTCATACCAAGTCTCCATTACTGCATTCAACAAAGGCAAACTCAAGGTGAGCGATTTAAGGGTTCATATGATCCTCTTTGCTTTCGCTCGTATCTTCAAAACATCTGTAAAAAACCAACGCAAACAAACCTGTCTATTCCAGGTGTTAGCCACCGCATTCGACCCTTACCTGGGCGGGCGCAACTTTGACGAGGTGCTGGTCGACTACTTCTGCGAGGACTTCAAGGGCCGCTACAAACTGAACGTGAAGGAGAACCCGCGCGCCGTGCTCCGCCTGCACCAGGAGTGTGAGAAGCTCAAGAAGCTGATGAGCGCCAACTCCTCGGAACTGCCTCTGAACATCGAGTGCTTCATGAACGACATCGATGTCACCGGCAAAATGAACAGGTGACCTTCCCCTTCCCTCAGACGAGCATGTCGGGTGTTCTTTCTTTGCCAAGTGGTCGCGGATCACGTGATGAATCAGAATCGTTCTCGTTTTTCAGGATCCAATTTGAAGAATTCTGTGCTCATTATCTGGCGAGACTGGAGGCGCCGTTGAAATCAGTTCTTGAACAAACAAGTAGGTCCATCATTGTTTTTATTTACAAAATAGATACATTTAAACAATAATGTTAAAAAAGATCCTAGAATTTGTTTAATTGCCTGGTTTGTTTGCAGAACTGAGCCGGGATGACATCTATGCGGTGGAGCTAGTGGGCGGGGCCACTAGAACTCCCTCCGTTAAGGAAAGAATCATCAAGTTCTTCGGCAAGGACATCAGCACCACCCTGAACGCAGATGAGGCTGTGGCCAGGGGCTGTGCACTGCAGGTACACCTCCATGCTGTCAGACACACTATCCCCTGTTGTATGGTGTGCTATGATATTATAAAATATTATTTGATGGTGTAGTTGAAGTATTAGTGTTATTATGTTAGTGAAACTGATATGGCTGTACATGCTACCTCTGGGAAGCTCCCTACATAACCTGTGTGTGTGTGTGTGTGTGTGTGTGTATGTGTGTGTGTGTGTGTGTGTGTAGTGTGCGATTCTGTCCCCAGCCTTCAAGGTGCGGGAGTTCTGCATCACCGACGTGGTTCCGTTTCCCATCACGCTGCGCTGGAAGTCCTCTACAGATGATGGCATTGGGCAAGGACAATATGACTACTTTTTTATGATTAAACAATGTACTATAAGTCATCTGGTAAAACAAATACTCCCTTGGAGAACTATGGGGAAAACCTTTTGTGTCTTTCCAACCCTGACGTGTGATGCCTTGGTGTTTCAGGGAGTGCGAGGTGTTCAGTAAGAACCACGCCGCTCCATTCTCCAAAGTCATCACCTTCCACAAGAAGGAGCCCTTCGACCTGGAGGCCTTCTACAGCACCCCCAAAGACCTGCCCTACCCCGACCACAGGATAGGTGCTTTACTGGCCCTCTGCTTCCTCTCCATGGGGCCCCATGAGAACCAGCATTGCTCAAGAATGGACTTAAAGACTGTAACCCTCCACCACAGTAGACTACCAAATAATCAATATACTGTTACCGCTGAGTCTGCCCTTTTAGGGTCAGGTCCCTGTTGTGGTCTGCAACTGTGAGTCAGACTAAAGCATAGAGCGAAACTCATGTCGTGTCCAATGAGCGAGACACCCAGAAATACTTCTCTGTGGGTGCAGGTGTGGTTTTGATGAGAGTGCACATCTGAGTGCACTTCTTGGCAGTGCTGAGCGGAACATTTGAAAGTTAATCCACCAGCTGATTCTTCTCTGATTTGATTCTTAAATGAATTTCAACAGCCACTTGTTTCTTATTAAATGCTGGTTCAATCTATATATAGTTATTACTCTTCACAATAGTTGAATGACCGGTAAAGAACACAGTGCTTCTATGAAGTGTACACCTCACTGTCTCTGCCACTGTGTCCCGCAGGCTGTTTCTCTGTGCAGAACGTGGTCCCCCAGCCCGACGGCGACAGCTCCAAGGTCAAAGTCAAAGTGCGCGTGAACGTCCACGGCATCTTCACAGTGTCCGGCGCCTCCCTGATTGAGAAGCAGAAGGGAGAAGGAGGAGAGGAGGTGCAGATGGACACAGAGCCCCTGGTGCAGAACGAAGGCAGGGCAGAGGACCAGGTGAGGGGCTTCAGGCGCTGAGCTCGCCCTGCTGTATCATCCATCGATTCACGCAATGAGTAGCTCATGCTCAACACAGTTCTTCTGATCTTCAGACCTGTTTACTTTGGGCTGATCTTGCTAAAGAGCTCCCATATTAACGCTAGTGTGATCAAGTAGACAGTAAAGTAGCTGTCTAGGATTGTGTTTGCGGTTGGGATTGTTACATCTGCCGATCACCGCACACTTGCTATCCTGATTAGGATTCTGGATTTATAATTCTAACCCTATGACTGCATCAATATAATGTAGAATGACATTGATTTGTACTCCAGACTAAAATGCAGGTGGACCAGGAAGGCCAGAGTCAAGCGGAGCAGCAGAGTGAGGAGGCCAGCTCATGCAGCAAGGTCAGCAGAAATGAAAAATAAAAAACCTTAATAGATACAGGTCACTGTGTATTGTCTGCAATGCGTGCCCCGTATGTTGTGAGACTGAAGTGGTTCTTGGCTGGGCTCCCGGTGCAGGAGGGGGCCCCTGGAGACAAGCAGGACCCCACAGCAGGGGGCAGTAGGCCCAAATCCAAGGTGAAGAGCATTGATCTGCCCATCATTACCAACACGATACGGCAGGTGAACAAGGACGTCCTGAACGACTTCGTGGAGTACGAGGTCAGTGCCCTCCCAGGAGCCTCCAGAAAGGCTGTGATTCATGAGCCTGTGTTGTAATGGCGGGCTGCCAGAGAGTGGATATAGTGCTGTATGTGAGTGAAAGGCCTGTAGTATCATCTTCCACCTTGCTCGGGTTCATATCTCCTGATGATCCATATTAATAACAACATGTAGCAAAGCGGCCAGGTCTCCTTGGAGTAGTTTTGTATAATTTCCTGTTAGCAAATTATAGACCTGTATTTGTCAAATGCATGTAGTTGTTAGTGTTGGATATTGACAATTGACAAAAGTAATTAATGAAAATCACAAGGCATACCTAGAGTATATAATTTAATTTAATTATATTTGTATAGCCCTTAATCACAGGTTCATTCTCAAAGGGCTTAACAGGTCACCTATTTATGACACCCCCCTGACCCTAGCCATGCAGAGGGCTAGAAAAAACTCCCTTAATTAGGAAGGAATGCATTTTGAGAAGGAACGCAGAGTGGGGGATCCCTCCTTCCAGGGAATGCTAGGAGTGCAATGGAAGCCATAATTGACTTACATACACACATTTTAAATCAAAATAAAGACCTCAAACAATAGTTGTTGGTTTCGTCACCAGGAAGGCTTACCCTCTCCTCTTCTCACTATGTTTCAGAGGCGGATGATTGGTCAGGACAAGCTGGAGAAAGAGCGTAATGATGCAAAGAACGCTGTGGAGGAATATCTCTACGACCTGAGAAACAAGCTCTGTGGTGTCTACGAAAAATACATTACAGAAGAGGTAATGGCTGGTGGTAGTTCTTTAAACGTAAGCAAGGCACTTTGGAGATACCAGACAGAGTGAGCGACATCTTGAGAGTACCCTACTAAACAACTACCAACCCTTCCTTCAGACCTCCATGCAAAGCCATTTCCCAAAAACAGATGATTTTGTCAGAGCATTGAATTGATAGAATTCTGACGACAAACATGACAAAAGATGCCTCTGAAATAATTTGCCATCCTTACCTTTAATGTCATGCTTCACTTTTGTGAACGTTCTGGATACGGGGCTGAAAGTGCTGAAGGTGTTCAATGCTGTTTAGCTGGGATATTCTTCAGTGTTTGTGTGTCGTTGGTTCTCCACCATAGGAGAGCAGTCGGCTGACGCTGATGCTGGAGGACACAGAGAACTGGTTGTACGAAGAAGGAGAAGATCAGCCTAAACAGATCTACGTAGACAAACTGGATGCACTCAAGGTCTGAACAACATACCAATATGAGCTATGGTTATGGCTGACAGAAATAACCATATTGTATTATTGGGCTGCATTAGAGGCCAGTGCAAAATGAAGCTAGCTTCAGGCATCCAAAGATAGCATCAAGAGAAAAACTTGGTATATATTATGTATATATAATATTGTTATGTTCCTGTTTTTCTGTTCAGAGATTTGGTCAGCCCATTGAAGACAAACACAGAGAGAGTGAGGATAGGCCGAGGGCTTTTGAGGAGCTGGGCAAGAAGCTACAGCTTTACATGAAGGCCGTGGATGGCTTTAAACAGAAGGTAAGAACTATTGGAAACATAGAGATCATAATATGCCTGATCTACCAAAGCATGTGAAATGAGTGATATTACAAATGACTGGAGGCCCTGTGATTTGAGGTGCCCTCCAATTGAATAACTAATAATAGTAACAAGCTAATTAGGAGAATTAATTCATACTGATGGAAATACACCAAATTCCATGTCATCTGTTAAGTGATATGTTTGTAAACCCTAACGAGAGATATTGGATGAATCACCTCAGACAATGTAGCTGCTGAAACGCACGGCCCTCAGTAAATATAAGAGCCTCTCTCTCGCCATCCTAGGACGAGCGCTACATGCATCTGCAAGTGGAGGAGATGAGCGCCGTGGAGAAGTGCGTGTCAGAAAGCATGATGTGGATGAACAGCAAGATGAACGCCCAGAGCAAAGTGCCCATCACTCAGGACCCGGTGGTCCAAGTAGTAGACATCATAGCCAAAATACAGGTTTGTGTGCTTAACATCTCCGGTTCGTTTACTAGTCAACACTGACCAAGCCATCGTCCAAAACAAAAACCCACCTCTGTCCCTAGGAACTGGAGGACGTTTGCTACCAAGTCGTCAACAGGCCGAGGCCCCAACTGGAGGAGGTGTCAGAGGAGGCTGACGGCAGCCAGGCCCCTAACGGGCCCGCAGCCCAGCAAGGAGACGGGGCCAAGGGCGAGGCCACGGGCACAGGGGGGCCACAGACCAAGTCTGCCTCAGGGAAGATGGAAGTGGACTGAGCGGCCCCTCTGTCCAGCATCGAACCAAAGTCTTGCGCCCCTCCCCCTCGTGACCGTCATCGACAATCCGAGCAGAAGCACCGGGACCATCTCTCATGTTTACCAGCCTCTCAATGGGGGGCTCTTGTTTTTCCGTGGCACCATGGTGGGCTTGTTTCATTTTGGGGAAGACAGTTTGTTTCAATCTTCTTTGTGACTGGTGTGCTTTCACTTGGTGATAGAGTTAACACTGCTTCTGACTTAAACCCTTCACTTATTAGCCCAGCGCTGGGTAACGCATCTGACTCCATCTCATGTCGCTGCAGCCATTCCACTCACAACCTTCTGTCTAGAAGTTTCTGAGCTAGTGCTCTCTGGTCATTGCTATGGCTGATTTATTGATTAGTACATATGCAATACTATATTATATAAACAATTATATTTATTTTATTTTATCTTAAAATTTAAGTTGTTAGAAAATGTAAATAGCATTCCAGTAAGTTATGGGGATCCAGTATGTGAATATAGAGAACACAGCCCTGGTGTAAATTATTTTGTTGCATTCAATCTTTTAAGTATTCTTTAGCTGCAGGTTTCCTTCTCTTTAATCATTTGCCATAACACTAAAGTCATGAGATGTAAAGTCGACCAATAAATGCAAATGCCTGTAAGACAATAAATTATTATTATTTGAGATTCCTCCAGTCCTTATTTTGGGTGATATTGGTGATGCGAAAGTCAAGAAACGCTGAAGTGCTTTTTGGTATAGTTAACGCTGGCTGTCTGCTGCATCGTTCAAAATGGGCGTGGCACGGTTTGTTGTCGTGTGACGTAGGCTGTGACGTCGGCACTAGAGTAACTGGCGGATATTTTGAAAATGGACGGAATGGCAAAGTTTTGGAGGGGAAAAAAGTTAGAACATCGACCACGATTTTAGGATCTAATGTCACATCTATCGACGCATGCAGTTAAACGGATATTCTGCATGCGTCGATGCGCCGACTTCGCTCAAGATGAGTGTTTCAATCGGCGACAGAATCGAGGTATGGTATAACGTGCTAGCTTTAGCTAATAGCTAGCATCACATTGACGATCGAAACGCGGGATGCCAGCAAAACGGGATTTAACATTAAAAAAATAAGCGCAAACATTGTGTAATATTGTCTGCAGAAAGTGAAGTAAAGCATCAAGTAAATTTGGTGAGGTTAACGCAGAAGGCTTATTGCTCAGCTCTCGGCTCCGCCGTATCCTCTCGGGAAGCCTCGGGAGTCTCCGGGGAGCGGGCTGCTAGGAGACGGGACAGGGGCTCATTAGCGGGAGGATGCCCGGGATAATTGCCGGGTGTTCGTTGGCCATATGACAGCGTCAGGTGGCGATGGCTTGTTTGGCTGTTAACGGTATTGTGGGAGGATGTTGTGTGTGCGTTGACGACCACACGCGTCTGTGTACAACGCAGACGTCGGTGTGACAACATGTCACGACACAGAGGGACTTTTTCGGACGATATAGTTTATTATTTCATCCATAACCTCTCCAATGATTGTATGATAAGTAAACATGAAGAAGGGATTTTTTCTTACACACAGGAACTGGGAATTGAGGTATTGTCCATGTTGATGTGTCTTTCTGATTATTGGATAAAAAGATGCGCCGATTGTGTAGCTACCTCTATCAATGACACATGCATTAGGCCATGATAATCACATTGTATTACTGAGATGCTGTCGCTTACACATGCCTTGTTATTCTTTTATTCAGGATTTTAAGGTCCTCACCCTTCTTGGCAAGGGCTCGTTTGCATGTGTTTATCGGGCAAAGTCGATAAACACCGGTGTGGATGTTGCAATCAAAATGGTAAGAAATTATGTATTCAAATAATGTGTGTTGTATTCCATCAATGGAGCGTAGATTATTTTAAGAATGGCAAAAGTAATCTGTTGCACACAAATGGGTTTAAGATGTTTATTACACTGACGTTACTACTACTATCTATATGGATTATCTGTTGCCCTTCCACAGCAGTATAGCATCACATTTTGGTTTAATAACAGTGCGTTAGGATTAGGCGTTACGTTGGATTCCCCATAGAATAAACCAACAGAGATTCTCACTGTGCGCTTACGGTTCGACAGATTGGCAGTTCAAGGTGTGCCATGTCTATTACGGTCCGATTCATCAGCCACGCCCACATCTGTAGGGTGTATAATTATCATCATTGTTATCAACAGATTGACAAGAAGGCCATGCACAAAGCTAGCATGGTCCAACGTGTAACCAACGAGGTGGAGATTCACTGTCGGTTGAAGCACCCTTCCATCCTTGAGGTATAATTAGCTGTGTAACATACATTTCCTGCACAAGTATCATTAGTATTCACTGCAAAGATTTAACATGTATTGTCTGCTTCAGATGTTGTCCAAAAGTTAACAAATACATGTTTGTTAACTTAGTGCATTTGCACAAATGTCGCAATGATACAAACCATAGTAATACATTTAATATTTATTTTTTAAATAACCGTGCCTGCCATCATCAGCGTTAAACCGTTGGGGCAGCTTCAGTCGTCCCCTGAGCAAAGCATTTCCAATACTGTGTCTCTTTGCTTTCAAAGCTCTACAACTACTTTGAGGACAGCAACTACGTGTATTTGGTGTTGGAGATGTGTCACAACGGAGAAATGGGCCGCTATCTCAAAGACAGGAAGGCGCCGTTCTCTGAGGAGGAAGGTCAGTGGAGATTTGAGTCTAGAATCGAGTTTACAGTTATTGAGTTGACATGTGTATCTCGACTCGCCATGCCCCTGTCACCCCCCCTGTCACTGAGGAGGACCTGTTGTTTTGCTTTCCCAGCGCGGCACTTCATGCATCAGATCGTGAAGGGGATGCTGTATCTGCACACGCACGGCATCATGCACCGCGACCTCACCATGTCCAACCTGCTGCTGACCAGCAGCATGAACATCAAGATCGCCGACTTCGGCCTGGCCACGCAGCTCAAGCTCCCCACGGAGAAGCACTTCACCATGTGCGGCACGCCCAACTACATCTCCCCCGAGGTGGCCACCCGCAGCGCCCACGGCCTGGAGTGTGACGTGTGGTCGCTGGGCTGCATGTTCTACGCCTTCCTCACGGGCCGGCCCCCCTTTGACACGGACACCGTCAAGCACACCCTCAGCAAGGTGGTGCTGGGGGAGTACCACATGCCCGGCCACACGACGCCCGAGGCCCAGGACCTCATCCGCCAGCTGCTGCAGAGGGACCCGGCGCAGAGGCCCAGCCTGTCCACCGTGCTGGACCACCCCTTCATGACCCAGAGCCTGCTGGCCAGGACCAAGGAGCTGGGCCTGGGCGACCCCGGCTCCATGGACAGTGGCATCGCCACCATCTCCACGGCGTGCACCTCCTCCTCCATGTCGGGCGGCAGCGGCGGCAGCAGCAACCGCCTCCAGAGGAGAGCGAGGCACGCCATGGGCTCTGCCCTGCCCAACCGCATGACGCCCATCCCCGTGCCGCCTCCGCCGCACCACCCCGGCAGCGGCTGTTATGAGGACAGAGATCCGTGGCTGGAGCAGCGCTCGGCAGCCGCACCCCGACCGGGCCGGGGCCGGGTGTTTGTCGGCGGGGACGAAGGGCCGCCCCACTCCCGGTACCTGCGGAGGGCCCACTCGTCCGACCGCACCCCCTTGGCGGCGCCGGGCCACAGCAGGTCAGAGCTAGAGCGCTGCCACTCGGAGGAGAACCTGAGAGCGGCCTTCCCCGCGTCCTCCACACCCCTGGCCTTCATGGAGCACGCCAGGCTGCCCTCGCCGCCCATCAAGCAGCCTGCTAGGTGAGGCCCTCAGCGGAACCACGTGACGTCGTGTGGTCGCTTTCACCACGGCTTCCTGTCCTGGATGGGTTCTAATGTTAACATGATTTTTGTGCGTGATTCCAGCTCTGGGTGTTTGCGACCCAAGCAGAGCGGGAACCCGCCAGGCAACAGGCAGTTCCAGGACTCGGGGGTTTGCTCCAACTGGTTCAACAAAGAAGGTAAAGTCCCCGCTCGGTCGCTTCTTCCACTGCGCTGTGATGGACCCGCCTGAGCTCGGACGGAGCTCTTCATCCTCTCTCTGTCCTCAGGGTCCGGCCCGCGGCCCGCTGATGGCAGCAGCCACAGCAGCAGCGGGAGCTTCCACAGTGGCAAGGAGCCCCTGGGGGTCCACAACTCCTGGCCGGACCACCAGCAGCAGCAGCAGCGCGACCGGGCGCTCAGCCCTCACTACCATCTCCAGCCGCCCTCCTACCCGCCCGACCCGGACGGCTACAGGGAGAATGTCCCCGGGGCCCCGGACTTCCAGCCCCCCGGCGGCCGAGAGCCAAAGCCCTCCCAGAGCCTGACATCCACGGGGGGGCAGACCAGAGACAAGAAGACCCTGAGGGACGTCCTCCCCCCATTGTGCGCTTCCAGACTCAAGCCAATCAGGCAGAAGACCAAGAGCGCTGTGGTGAGCACCCAGACGCCGTCTGTCACTCCCACGATTAAGAGGCCAATCAACAGTAGTCTTAGAGCACGGCCGGAAAGCCGCTATTCACGCATGAATATGCTGTCAAATCTGACTATCTTCTGAGTTTGGACTTAGTTTAGCATGGTATAGCTTGGTTTAGCGTGGTCATGGTTTAACTGAACATGTGGCCCTAGGTGAGCATCCTGGAGACGGGTGACGTGTGCCTGGAGCTCCTCAAAGGCCAGGGCAGCCAAGAGCGGGTCAAGGAGGTCCTACGCATCTCCTGCGATGGTTCCATGGTGAGCTCCAGTCTGAATGCGTTTCTACGTGTGTGACCTCTGACCTAGAGGGCATTACGTCCACTACGGCGGTCCTCTGAAGTGCTTTTGTTCCCTCACATCTCCTAGGTGACCATATACCAGCCCAACGATGGGAAGGGCTTTCCTGTGACGGAGAGACCCCCCGCTCCCCCTGAAGACATCCTCATCTGTAGCTACGAGGACCTCCCAGGTACTGCAGCCTGTCTGATGGAAGAACCACACATATCAGCTTCTAAAAGGATTAAAAGTCAATCACTCTTCCTTTTTTTATTCTTTGTAGAAAAGTACTGGAAAAAGTACCAGTACGCATCCAGGTTTGTGCAGCTGGTGAAGTCCAAGACGCCCAAAGTGTCCCTCTACACCAAGTACGCCAAGTGCATGCTGATGGAGAACTCTCCCAGCGCCGACCTGGAGGTCTGCTTCTACGACGGTGAGCTCTCTCTCTCTCTCTCTCTCTCTCTCTCTCTCTCTCTCTCTCTCTCTCTCTCTCTCTCTCTCTCTCTCTCTC
>JAOPUA010000137.1:9326435-9338760 GCA_027122455.1 Trisopterus luscus | reverse complement strand
GTCTGAGACACAGGGGCAACACGTCTGAGACACAGGGGAAACACGTCTGTGACACAGGGGCAACACGTCTGTGACACAGGGGCAACACGTCTGAGACACAGGGGCAACACGTCTGAGACACAGGGGCAACATGTCTGAGACACAGGGGCAACATGTCTGAGACACAGGGGCAACATGTCTGAGACACAGGGGCAACACGTCTGTGACACAGGGGCAACATGTCTGAGACACAGGGGCAACATGTCTGAGACACAGGGGCAACATGTCTGAGACACAGGGGCAACATGTCTGAGACACGTGGGCAACATGTCTGAGATACAGGGGCTGTGTGGCTGTTGGACTGCTGACTTCTGCTATAGGTGCTGCTGGTTGTCCTGGAGAAGCGGAGTACATGCTGGGAAACAAAGCCCTTTAACTTGGGGCAAATCCCCAGGAGAGAGTTCTGTCTGGGTGTGCAGAATACATCATGACCAAAAGGGAGTGAAAACTCTGGAGGCATAGACGGTAGAAAAACAGACATGGAAGATGAAGTAGAGGACTGGGAAGGACATGAAAGAAGAGATCAGTGTTTGGATGCTGTGTTGGATTGCTGATGAATCCAATGCAGTGTTTCTATATTGGATTGATAATCATTGAGTGTGTAGGTCTGCGTGTTTGGGCCATAAGTCATTGATAATGAAAAGTGATTATCAGACAAATAGGTGGCACCTTACCTGAACAACGTCAATTCCTCTTTTCCTGAAAGAAAAGAAGAAAAATATGAGTGGGGAAATATTCAAATATGAAAGAATGAACTCATTGGTTTATGTGTAATATTACATACTTTCCTGAAAAAGCTTCATGACTAGTAACTTGTATTTCAAAACAGGACGATATGAATGCATAAATATTATTCATAGTAGATCACTCTACTTTTCACAGACAGCCGGGAGATTCTTAGCTTTGGCAAAAAGAAAAGGTTGCTTGGCAACAGGTAAAGTGAGAACCGGGGTTGAGCCCAAACTACCATCAGCTAAGTGCCTTCCACATTTCCATAGATATTTAGTTTATTCTATTGTACATTTTTTTAACACTTTTCTATGGAGTATAGCTATGATTTTGCTAGTTTTTAAAAAGTAAACAATCAAACAAATCGTAATATTGAATCGTTGATTCAAGATCAAAGTTTCTTCTTTTCCATGTGTCCTACAAACACACATTCCCGTTTTCTAACCGACGAACCAGGCAGGCCCCATGAAACATCTAAACTTGATCTTGACGTGTTCAGACCTGTTGGATCCTGGCACAATGTGCTCGGAATCAATGAGCAACAAAATCATTTTAGGCTGACGAATGTAAACAAGGTTGATATCACTCTGTGCTGCTGCTGCTAAAACAACACAGTGTCAACATAATGCGGCTGACTTGCAGGGACTACCACAGGTGATCCGACAGAACAAGACCAAAAGACCCACACCAAACACCACCTGACTGCCGGGCCCGGTGGTTACGTGGTAAGAGAAAAGCCCCAGGCCGCAGCCTTTCAGGGCATCACAACAACGCTGATATTTAATACTGCAGCTGGCCTGTTTAATGTGGATGGGGCCTTTCGGTTCATCCCTGCTCTGATATATAGGGAGATTGTCTGCTCTCCGATGTTTTTGCAAAGCCTCGACACAGAGGAGGGATAAAGAAAAGACTAAACAGAGCAGCATGCCAGGGCCAGACCATTTTGTTTAGGCTTTAAGGAAGAAGAAGAAAGCTAGACAGAGACGTGAAGCGTACTGACATAGCCACGCCATGTGATCATCAGTAGGATAACAAAGTATCTGTTAAAACCAGTACAGGAACACTAGTTACAAGACGCTTTGGAGACGAAGCAATGAATTAAGTTAGGTAAGGCGTAGGCGTGTCTTAAACGGCATGATTGTCTGCATACATTTCCTTATGACTACCGTACCCTAGAAAGCGCCAGCGCAGGGCTGTTTAGTGGCCTTCTCCTGACAGGAGCCAGTAACAATATTTTCTGAAGAGCCCGATAACACAGAGGAGGGCGGTCCAAGAGGGTATATTATGATAAGAAATAAGCATGATGAGATGGGAACCAGTGGGGCTGCGTTATGAATGGACACCCAGCCATGGTTCCTTAAAGCATGACATGTCCTTTCATGGCCAGCAGGGATCTCCCTATCATACAGCTGTACAGGACAGCACCCACTCCTTTCTGGAGGGCTTGTCATTTCAGATGCATGCCACAAAAAGAACGATGTCTAAAAGGAAAGTCGAACAAGTCCCATCATGGCAGTGATGCGTGCATGTATCAGCCCATTTGATCAAGTTAAAAAAGGGCTGCGTTCCAGGGAACTACAGTAAACGTCTTAAATTGCTTATTGACAAGCATGAAGGTGTCAGGAGGATACTCCTCCCAGTGTCTACACCATAAGAACATTGTCCTTCTCACTTGAGGTTAAGCACTGAACTGTAACTAATGCATAGCAGCTGGCCCGTGGTCCCACGTTTACAATAGCAATGAATTAAGCCAAGGGCTGGCGATGGAGACATGTTGGCTGTGTCGGACGGGTCCTCACACAGCCAACATGTGTGAGGACCCGTGGAAACAACAGGTATCTCTTTTCAGCACATACAGTGTATAAGGGAAGCGCATGGACGTAAGCCAAGTTCCATATTTTCCTTCCTCTTGGGGATGACTTTGAATTAACAACGCGGTATGAAACAGGGGAAATCCATTTGAAAAACAGAACTGGAGAAAGGCGTGTGTTTGACATGGTAACACACCAGAGTGCTTTTTGGTACTCTTTATTTAGCAATTTTGATTCTATTTGTTACAATTGGAAAGTTGTCAATTCTCTCTAAAGCTGCACTTCTTTAATATGGTTCCCATCTATGTAATAACTTAAATGACAGCTAATATATTTGATATAATAGACCAGCTTATATACTAATCCAGCTTCCCGGGTGAGAGGAATTCCAGTTGGCCAGAGGTATATGAATGGATTAAAGAAATGCTGTGGATTATAATACCACAATGTGTACAATGTGCCCTCTCAATCCAAAGTCCTCGCTGGGCTAAACCCACTTAAGGGTTCTATACAAGACAGGTGCACCAAGGCATGGTCACCGTCTGATATGATGTTTGTGTGGTCGAGGAACTCCCATATCATCTGTACATCTTCAGAACAGGTTAGGAACTGCACACACTGCACATACACGACACGGGGACTTTGTCAAGCAGCACAGTATAGTTCCCATGTCTCACTGAGCAAATACATGCCCCAATTTACAACCCCTTATGCAACATCATGTGACTCCGGCACAGAGTGATGGGCTATTACTTGGCAAGATAACATACATTAGAGAAGGCCACGCCCCCTCCCTTGGCCCACATCAGGTATAGGGAAGCGAGATACTGTAAATACACGCCTTTGACCAGAATGTCATAGCTACGCCTCAGCATGGGGAGACAAATGTGGCTGGAGCTGCACATCTGCAAAATTGTAGACTACAGTTTGTTTGTACAATAACTGCACTGTCACAATCTGTCTCATAGTCCCCAATAGCTTTTATAAGCTGTACAAGCCAATTCGCCAAAAAGCTGAGGTGTACTTTCTGACTTTTCTGACTTTCTGAGTTGTTAGTATAAAAGGGAAACGCCAATGTCAATAATCATATGGATTTTTATACAACTGTTAGCTAGCTTAATATACCTACATTTAAACTGGTTGTACTAGAACCTAGATTAGAACATAGATGGGCCTAAAGATTTGGTGGATGTGATTCAGTAGATACAAGCCATTCACTGAAAGGAATTCATGGAGCAGGAGCATCTATGATTAATCTAACTATTCCTGTTCTCTCATCAACAAAAACAATGCTTTGAGATGAAGGTGTGGTTGTTACACCTCTGAAGGAGTATTGTTGACTGATTACTAAGTAATAAGCACACTGTGCTATAAAAGGTTAAAGGGTGTAAATGCATTACACATGGATTGTAATGAGCCTTTTTTATGATAGACATTTAAAAAGTATTGGAGAATTCGTTGATTTGAATGTTCACACTTGATTTGATATATATTATAACTCAAGTTGGGGAAGGAGTATAATCCTGTTCCAGAATAAACAAAATATATCTCGATAATCCTGAAAGCTAGTAAGAACTATAAATACGTTTTCAAAACATACACTGTGCATGCTGTGATTTAATGAATGCTTAAGCTATTGCATGTATACAAATTAATCAAACAGCAATCAGTAACTTGGAGGGTCAGATATATAGGATGCGTACCTGCACAAATCGGCGAAGGCCTGGAAATTCAGCTTTTTCATCTTCTTCTCGCTGAGCCAGTACCCGACTCTCCGGCCTTTGAGGAAGGTCTGCATTTTCACCAGGACTGAAGATGATGTGACCGAGGAATGGACGCGGACGGGCGACAACAGGAAACCGTAGTCCCGCACGAACCTAGCAGGGGAAACAAGTTGACTGGCGGTTCCGGAGACGAGACCCCCCGCTAGCAGGAGTGCCCAGAGGCACTGGGAAACCACTGCATGTCACTGGTGACAGAGTTCATCAGCGGTTATCCCCACACCTCGACCTAATGTTTCCGCACACCTTAACAGTCAGACTCATTGAGTATCGTGAGTTTGAGTTCTGCTAACACACATCGCTAACGTTAGCTGGCTAAGAGAACCGAACTGAGGCACAAACGACGAACCACTGCGTTCAACACAAGGCGAGCTAGCTCGTTGAGTCAGCGTCAGAACAAACGCAGAAGAAGTCCTGCTATCCGACCTACTTTTGCTCAACAACCGTATTTTACCGGTGGTTGGTAGGCGAACAAAACAATCAACTGGTTTAACTAGAAATCAAGCTGGAATCAAGGCTATGTGCAAGCTAACCTGGCTGCTCTTCTGGACCAGTCTCTTCAGGAACTAGCTCCGTTGGTTTCCCATTCTCCGGTCGTCCGGTTTAGCGGGGAAGTTTTCCGACAGGGCGACGGGTGACATGTACGGCTAGAACCACGGAGAGATGTTCCCACGTCTCACATCCAAGTCAGGACTGAAACACGGCACACACAACCCTCTGATCCACACAGACTGACGGCGTGCACGGAGAACATTCCGTGTAGACGGGGTCGCTGTCAGCCTGCAGTACCGCCACCGCCGCCCTCCAAGGGGCGCCAATGGGTTCACTGTTTAAATGACCACATAACGCCTAAATAAATAAGTAAACTTTTGTAAAAAATACGTCATCAGTATTTAATGTGTAACCTTTAATATAATAAAAAAAACCATGACGTAGCTCATCGGGCTTAAAACACTACCGAAAGTTTTGTCAGGTCGATTATTTGATTCAGTTTCAGTTCAATGTTGACGCTGCAAGGACGCCATCCCCTGGATAGACGACAGTAACACCATTGGTAGTACTGGTGGGTGTCAAGTGAAACTCGATTTGCGGAATTGTGTGAGGCATTTGCATTTTGTTTCGATAACGTTAGCTTCAAACAAAAAGCGCTTTGTTGGGAGGGTGCAAAGTTCAACTTGGCAGTGACGTTACAATGCAATGCTCCAAGTCCAAAAACATACCTCCCCTTTTCGCCAAACATTTCGCACGTTTATCGCAACTTTCAGACGAAACGTGGGTCCATTTTGATCACTTCGTGGTTGTAGTCTACTGGATATATAATCCAATTTTATTTTCGCGCGACCAGAGACCTGCACACAAAAACACCTCTGCGCCACTTCCGCCACGTGGTTAACTCCCGCCCGGAAAGGGCGTTTGTCAACAACATTGAGCCAGTCTGCCTGTTGTGTTCAAACGATCCGCGGGGACCTTTGTTCAAAACTACAATGTCGGATGTTACAGAAGACACTACAATCGTATCTCTTCGAGATATCACGGACGAGGACGAACTCAGAGAGGCGCTGTCGGTGTTGGCGGGCAGCGACCCAGAACATTGTTCTTACACTAAGGTAAAGGACCGCAGTGCTGACTTGCAGCAGCCCGCCGGATTCCTGCACGCATCTAACGCTCTGGTGTTGCATCCATACATACCAGTTGTTCTAAACGTTGACCCTAAAGAAACGTCGCTGTGTATTTGCAACAAAATGCACGATTTGTCAATGACTGATCGGAATGATCTAACGCGGTTTATCAATAATGGTTTCTTCCATGGGTGATTCATTTGTCTGCATGTGGCGCCAGTATCCGTTCAATGGAGGCTTATTATTTGTTAAACGTTGCAGGGCTATGTGAAGAGGCAGGCGGTTTTCGCCTGCAGTACTTGCACTCCCACGGGCGCGGATCCTGGTGGGTTTTGTCTGGCCTGCGCCAACATCTGCCACGATGGACATGACATCTTTGAGCTATATACCAAAAGGTATTCCCATGGAAGATTCGGTTTCTTGACGAAATTAGTTAACTTGCACTTTACCGTGATATAGGTTCAAAAAGCTCTTAACGCTCCTTTTGGTTTGTTGTACAGACAGTTCCGTTGTGATTGTGGCAATGACAAGTTTGGGGATTTCAAGTGCCAACTAAGCCCCGTGAGTCTTCTCTTTGAGATTTTATTCTATTGTCGAATCAATCTTTTAAGTTGGATTTCATGTGCATTTGCTGATACACTCTATTTTCTCCAAATAGACCAAAGACAGTGTGAATCCAAAAAACAAATACAATCACAACTTCTGTGGGAAATACTGCTCCTGTGATAGGCCATATCCAGACGCAGACGACCAGGTAAATAGAAACCGACATCATACTCATATTCCCTTCCATTTCATTCGTAATGATTCCCTGACCATGTCCCTGTCTTCACAAAACCCTTCAATGCTCCACTAGGTGGATGATGAGATGATCCAATGCATTATATGTGAGGATTGGTATCACACCAGGGTAAGTCTCCTGTCTCTATCTTGATGATGTAAAGATGGCATGTGACTCAGGAGGTAGAGTGGGTTGGCTGTTAACCGGAAGGTTGCTGGTTCGATCTCCGGCTCCTCCTAGCTGAGTGTCGAGGTGTCCCTGAGCAAGGCACCTCACCCTAACTACTCCCGATGAGCTGGCTGCATGCCTTGCATGGTTGAATGTTAGGCAATACTGTAAAGCGCATTGAGTGACCACTGGTTAGAAAAGCTCTATACATGCAGTCCATCTACGTTCATCAAGCCGATTATATACGCACGGTTATTCTACGTCTCACGCTGTACTTTAAACCAGAGTGATCCGCTGTAGCTGAACCATTCATTGATTTATTAAGATGAGTCCATGCATATTAAGGTTGGCCTGTTGTCTCCTCCTGTCAGCACCTGGGCTGTGCCGTGGTGGACTCTGAGGAGCTGCAGGAGATGGTGTGTGAGGCGTGCATGAACAAAGCCCCCTTCCTGTGGAGCTACGCTGCTCATATTGCAGGTGACCGGTGTTCCCAGCTCATGCTTTTTTCAAACTGGGCTACTTTGAACGAGAGGCACCCAGGGGTTGAGTTGGTGATCTAATTTCTGCCTTTTCTTTAATTTGTTGAAGGAAAGGTATTGGCTTTATCTAATTAATCATTGTAGTTCTGCACACAGTGGAATCATTGTAACGTATATGGATCTATCTTCACCGCTCATTTGATAACTGAACTGTAGAAGTCTTAGTGCAATACCCTTTGAACAAATATTTGCTTTATCTTTGCTTTGACATTTGCTTTATAATGATTCCAAATGAACAAGATGTCTGACCTCCCAACATCTGAGTTAAAGGAGGATTTACCGTCCCTCTCTCTTCAGCGGCGCCTGTGATCATAGTTGGTCATTCAGGGGAAGAGCTGGAGGTGAATGTTGACGAACCGGAAAACCAGGAAGACCGGAACTGTGAGGCCTTTAGAAACGGGGGCGAGGGATCCTCCTGCCAAACCCTGGACATGGTGAGAAGTCTGGAGACATTCAGCTCTTTTCAACCATATGTCTCCCCTTTTTGGAAGCACCGTAAATTTAATGTTGTATCATGGGAGCATGGTTGTCGGTGTCTCCCACCACCAGGTGGCGCTGGATAGCAATGTGTAAACTAAGCCTAGGAAGCAGGTCGGTCTTCTTCCTGGTTTGGGTAATTGTGGGTGAAGTGATCCATGAAGCACAGCTCTCTGCACACTTGGGACAGGCTCCGGCCAGCTCTGACCGGACAGCTCACTGTAAACAAAGATGATTTCACCCGCATGCCCCGCCCGTGTCAGGGGCTCGGTCGGCCGGGACAGGACGACCTACTTATCTCGCCTCAACCGCAGTGGAGGGCGTTCACTCAAGGGTGCCTGGCCACCTGCCTCGCCCTCCCAACCCTCTCTCCTTATTCAGTGATGTTTCTTTTGCCCTAGCAACCAGAAAACCGAAAAAGTGTGACTTTTAAGCGGACGCACCAGGAGATGATGGACGGCCCGGTGAAGACCCAGGGCTGCAGGCTGAAGGAGTTCCAGACTGGGGGTCCGCACAGGGCAAGAGAGGGAGCCGTGTTCTGGCCCTATAATTGGCGCTCACAGCTGTGCACCTGTGTAAGCTGCAAGGTAGGCTTAAAAAAAGCACAACTCTCTTCCCCCCCCCCCACCACCCCTGCTTGCATGGTATGCAAGTCTGTGATCGACTCAAAAGAGAACATTTGACAAATCCGCAGCGTGTTTTGTGTGTGCAGGATGACCTGTATGTTTAGGGTTCTACTTGAAATGATCCTGTGTCCTTTGGTTCACTCACAGAGGGCCTATGTGCAGTCAGAGGTGCCGTTCCTACTGGATGAGTCGGACACTGTGCTCGCCTACGAGAACAGTGGCCGGGCGCGGCCGCTGGGTGAGGACCTGCTGATGTCATTCCTGAGCTCCATGGACCACGTGCAGCAGCTGGAGATGATTTACCGTGAGTCCTGGGCTCCGGGACAGACACAAGGGCTTTTAATTGGGTGAAACAATACACTGTAATTGCATCGGGAAAGGCTACTGGTCGAGATGTGAAACATAACAAGATTTTCCCCCTCTACCTAGATTACAATGACCTAAAAACAGAACTGACGACATTCCTGCAGCAGTGTGCCGTTGAAGGAAAGGTGAGGACTGATCCTAAAATAAACAATGTGCTTTGAAGGGCATTGAATACCTTCCTGTCCAGCAGAAATAGCCTTAACCCATCTTGCAGACACTTAACCAGTGTCCAAATGTCTGTCAGGTGGTCACAACAGAGGACATAAAGCAGTTCTTCGAGGGAATACAGTCGAGGAAGAGGAGGCGACCGAACGCAGGCTACTGAGGAGGCGGCTGGACTGATGCTTCCCTTACAGTGCCTAGGACTGATCTGGGACCATCCTTTCTGGCTTAACATTGTTGAGAAACACGCTGCTACCGATTCAATGCCCGATACTTGAACAGTGACGAGATCTGAAGTGCCAAATGTACTGGTATCCATAAGTGTTAACGACTACCTTGCCTTCATCGCTCATACTTGAATTTGTCACTTTGTTGTTTTTTTTTACCTAAAGACGACGTTTGCCCACATCTGCCTAGTGTGCTTTCAGTCATGTTATGTGCCTCCTTGGAGACCTAACGGTCCATTATAAATGAACCCAGCATTTTGTCAGCCTGGAAACACCAGTGTGCATTCCCCTGTGATTTCCTTGAGTAGGCAGAGTGCTCCTTAGTGCCGTGTGACGTTTGGACTTATTGATGCTGACGGGTGTGGAAGCCAAAACTGTTTACTCTGCACCATTGATGTGAAATATTGCTGATTGTGGTTAAAACACACGTCCTGCTAACCAGCCACGTACATGTTCTGAATGTATTAAAGACCCAAGTGAAATGACTATACTCCATTATAACAAACCAGTTTATTTTTGAGGATGCCAGGATTGACCACTGTTAAGCACCTTTTGGGAGGTGACAGTAGAAAAATAGATTCAGTGAAACTAAATGCAACTTGGTACATCAATCTAAAAAAATGTATTTGTATACCACACAAGTACGGGGTACCTGTTTTTTTTTTTTTTTATAAATTCAACACAAGCAGTCACACATGTTCATGGTGGTTCAGTTAAAAAAAAAAAAAGGTGCTAAATGATAAAACTATGTACAGAGAAGGAGCTACATGTGTTTAAAGAACTACTTGACGCAGGCTGGTTGAGCTGGTAGAAAAGGCTTGCATAGACATCAAAGTCACTTCTCCATTTAGAAGCCCAGCAGCGGCCGGGGGAAGGCACTGACCTCTACAGCGAAGAACAGAACAAAACCTCCTGTCAAGGGACTGCCGTCCTGGAAAGGAAAACACTGCCCGATGCGAACATGGGGAAGAATCTAGAGTTTTGCATTTTTTCCCCATGATGCAAGCTAAATGGAAAAATGTTCCCCCCCCCCCCCCCAATTTATAACCACTAAGCATAGAGCTACTAATCCTCAGACCCTTTTCTGACTCCTGGTACTCAGACACTAAGGAAGAAAAATAAGATTCACCTAGAAAACAAAAACACTAATCCACACCATCTACAATATTGAACACGGTGCCCTAGAATGTGTAACATTTAACAAGACAAAGGGATTCTGGGACATGACGGTTAATGATTTATACCACACATTCATGGGGAGGTTTCACTGACGCAGACAAGGTGTACACGGTGCCTTCCACTACAGTACAAACACCAACTTTCGACCACTAAAATGTGACAGACCATTAACAATCAAAATGTGATGGGACTTAAATTGATTATTTACAATATCAACGGTACATGGAAAATACAGTCAGCCAACTTTCAGACAGCATTCACACACTTGTTCTTCAAAAAACAAATTACAAAAAACCTTTTTGTTCCTTCTCGCTCACCGTATATGGGTTGCTCCAACAGTGCAATGCCGCTCCTGTCTCATAGGTTGTGCGTAGTAAAATAAAGCATTTGATTGGCTGTCTTTTTTCCCCCGCTCAATGTATGCACCCGCCAGTTTCTTTTGCTACAGTTATGGTAGTTCCTTAACAGTTATGTTTAACAGCGCTTCCCCTGGATGTGAAGGTCCAGACTTGACCATGAGGTGGCGGTATTGAGGACTCATATTTACATAAATTGGTTGGTGAATCCCAAACCACCTCCATTGCAGAAGAATCGTCAAGCGTTTGTGTTCATGGTGAACAGAATAACCGCATCAGTAGGAGGAGGGGGGGGGGGGAGAAGTGAGGATGACATCATACTTAATAGATAAAATAAAATAGCTTAAACTCACTTAGCCAAGCATTGATTAAGGCTTTGGATTTGATCGTTGAATGCTATTTTCAAACCAGGGAGCGAAAGCACAGGGCCGTTAGCGCTGGCTCCCGCTATGGTTCACCTCTCTCGGAGCCTAATGCTGATATGTATACAGACCTGACTATATGGGAGGGTACAGTACCGAGATTGTTCAAACACCTGCACGTACAAAAAAACAGTTTGTGCATACGGACACATCCACACCTGTTCTGCTGAAACAACAACCCCCACGCCCCAACACCGCCGTGCATCGTGTTGCCATGGTACCCTTATATACTCCACTGCGCCTGGCGATGGACTTGCCGATAAGACCCCCTTGCCCCTTCCCCATCGCTCTGCAGAGCCCCGTCTCTCTGCTGGGGAAGGAGTAGACTTGGGACTAGTCAGAGCGGGTCACCATCACAACGCGGAGAGACATCTGCCAAGAGCCGCGCTCTGCCTGTTGACCTACTTCCTGGCCCATCCGATTCCTGCCTCACATGACCTAGCCCCAGCCAATGGCGTGCTGGCAGCCCCTGGCACAGGGAGGGCGCCCCCCATCCCAGGTGAGTTGCCATAGGGATGCTACAGGAGGAAATGTAAATACTAATCTGGGAGGAAGTAACGCGTGACAACATATTTCATCCCGATGCCATCTCTGTGCCGGACTGTGCTGTTCACCGACCTTGCTTAGGATAAAACTCGTATCGAGCCAGCTTGTTCTTGTGCTTGTGCTGGGGGAATCAACAGAAGAATCTCCAGTCAACAAGTCGGTCCGCTATGGAGCTGCATTAATGGTTTGGCTAACCTTTACCATCAGAAATAGACTGGCTACACTAATCCATCTGTTGAGACACAGAACCCCAGCCCGGACCCACAGGATCAGGTTGGACGTGGTGTGTCCAGATCCATTCCAACAAGTGGCTGTGTAGCTTGACCCCCGCAGACCTGTACTGTGACCGTGAGGAGGAAAGCACACGCTGTGCACAAGGGCAAGCCAGAAGGATACAACCTATAAATAGCTAAATGAACAACAAGCCTTTTCCCTTTCCTCTCAAACCACACACACACACACACACACACACACACACACACACACACACATACACA
>JAOPUA010000137.1:9208490-9219033 GCA_027122455.1 Trisopterus luscus | reverse complement strand
TGTGTGTGTGTGTGTGTGTGTGTGTGTGTGTGTGTGTGTGTGTGTGTGTGTGTGTGTGTGTGTGTGTGTGTGGACAGATCAAACAGATCAAAAGGAAATCAATACAAACAAAAACAATAGGACATCTTAACTTTTCTATTTTGGTTGGGAAGATTAAGTCGCTTGAGATTTCATTTTAATCGCACACATAAAGCGTGGATCCCCGCTGCTCACACTGACCACAGCCAGGGCACCGATATGTTTAGAGAACAGCTAGCGCGCTGTCAAAAGGATTAAAGGGACTCACTCCGCACACTCTTGCGTCGTGGACCGTTGTCTATCGGCGCGTCTCTGTCCGTCTACGGTGGCCGTGAACACCTCGTGGTTTCGTTTGCTCCCCGCATTTCGTAGTTGAGATAGATATTCGGAATAACTGAATTTCGTCATTGTAGTGGAGGCGCGGATGAGGTGTGCGGCGGCGGAGGGGCATGGCGCGTCGAGGGGGAGGGAGCTCAGCTGTGCTGCTTGGAGATTATTTCGGGACTAGATTGTCATGCGGCTGGTGGGGGTTGCTGCATGTGTCACTGCACCATCACAAGATAGCGCTAACGGCGCTCAAGATAAATGACTTCCCTTTCTCAAATTTTCACTGACTTCACAGTTCCTACTTCACCATTGCAGTTGTTCTCACGAGATCTAGAAACATATCCCACATCTATAGCAATGTTATTGCCACATCATTCACGGTAGCATATATAATGATTACAGCCTGCATACTATAAACTCTCTTGTCACGTGTCATGATTTTAATTAGACTTATTCGGTAAAACAGGGAGGCTCTTACCACGAATATCACGGGGTTAATCTTGGTTATAGTGTAACGCAAAGGCGTGTACACCTTATTGCCAAATCAATTCTTTGCTTTACGAATAGACATGAATTCAGAGGCATGTTATAGTCTAAATTGACAATAATGTAATACAAGTCAATAACTATCAGGCTGAATACCTGGAAGCGTTTTCCTCCGTGTTAGGCTGAACAGTCCAGCGGTAGGGGGCCAGCCTAATCTGGGGAAGGGTCCTGCATCTGGTGGCTGGTAACAGGTCCACCATAACATCTGGAGTCGAGGTGACCCACGCATCACTGCTTTTTCTCGTTCCAGTCAGCATGGCCCAATGGTGACCCGTGAAATCCTCGTGTAGTTGATGACACTCAATAGTCTAGATGAGACCGCACAAATGACATTACTAATTATGGGCTCATTATACGAAGAAAATCCAACACACGCATGCATACTCGCACTCACGCACGCACATTACACTATTTCCACACGCACAATGACCTGCAGGCCAGCGAAGTGAGCAGAGTGGTGCACGGCCAGAGAGCTGCAGCTTCAGTACCACGGACGAATGCCTTTTAAGGGCATTTTCAACGGCGTTTGGTCCCACTCTGAGTGTGCAGCTAGAAAGACTACACCGGGCTGATGTAGGCTATCTGTAGTTTGCTTTCGGAGGTTTGCACTCCGAAAGCAGTGCAAACCTCAAAAACAACACGAAAAGGGAGACCACATGCTGATAAACATCAGGTCATTTAAATAAACAACACAACGCAAAAAATAGATTCGAATTCAATCATATGATCATTGATTATGCTTTGGTTCTAATAGTTTGAGCATAAACGTTTCTCATCGTCGTATCAGGAACAACATTTTATGATTCATTTCTACTCTCCTATGTTCCTGTTGTAGACTTCCTGGTCTTTTGTAGGTCCAAATAAATCGTAAAATGTGTTATAGAAGCCTGAATAAACTTCTTCAGCTGTTAACCTTTATAGTCAACCAACAATAGGCCTAAATAATATATACGTATGTATATATACTGTATATAGATATATTTATATTTTAACAAACACCTACCAGAAGCCAGCATCACGTTCAAAGAGTTTGGAATAATGAGTGGCCTTGACTTGCTTTGAACAAAACAGGTCCAGCAGCATATCTCTTTAAATTGGATGAACTAAGCTACATTGTCTGGGCTTCTTAGGAAGGCGTTAATTGCCAAGAATGTTCAGGAAGTAGACACACTAGGAACAATATTTTGAGCCCAGCAAAAAAGACAAAGAACATTGAAGAATACTTTGAAGGTAAACAATCAAATGAGTGAAGGAAGCAGGTACAAAACAATGAAACAGTGGGCCTATGTCTTTATGAAGTAAAACCATGAAACTCATTCAAGCCAATCTTCTTTATTGATTCAGATGTTTCAGAACAACATAACAAAAGCAGAAAAGTCTTATAATTAATACAAAATAAACTTAAAGGACCCCTATTATACCACCAGGTGTGAGTGTGATTAGCTATTACAATTATTAGAAAGTCATTAGAAATTTGACCTTTTCCTGTGATTTAGTGAAATCAAACATGGGCATGTCCACCTAGATGTATGCTGATTAGATCAGACTAACCAGTGGACTGTAGCAAATGTTGCTTAACATCTAGGTGGACACGCCCACTAGTGATGTCACTAAGGCACAGGAAAAGGTATAGGTTGAGTCCCACTCACACCAGGTGGTGCAGTAGGGGCCCTATAAAACAATCAATGATCATAGAGAAAAAAGGCAAGGATGGATAGAGGCGCATGGCTACGCGGAGCAGACATAGCTTACATAACATGGCTTCTAAATTATATTGGGTTTCACTTTCAATACATTTAACATGTTATGCATACTCATTAATACTTGATAGCTGCACCAACACTGTACACGTGTACCTCATTTCATTGATCAGATATATTATCCCTTTATATTTCTTGTTTATTCAATTCATTTCCATAAGAATTGTTTAGCTTGATTTATGGGATATAATAGACATTATTATTGGTCAGGCCAGCAGGAGGCGCTTAGCAAGAGGGATTGCCAGGGGGAATTGTCACAAGTACATGACAGCAGGATAAGCATCTGAAATGGGTGATGATGGGTTCTGAGCCCATGGGAACATCATAGCCCAGCAGCCATCACACCACAGAAGAAGAGGGTTTGGCCACGGTGGCGGGCATGGCGTAGCGCACCCTCTTCCAGAAATGGGAGTACCAGTAGGCGGCGCCCGGGGAGTCCTCCCGCCAGCAGAGGGGGGCACACTTGCGGACGAGGTGCTGCAGGGTGGGGGAAAGATGGGAGTAGCCCTGGGGTCCCATGTCTCCCAGCTGCACCAGAATCACCCTCACCTGCTGGATCAGGGCATGGTGGAGCCCTATCTGAAAACACACACACACACACACACACACACACACACACACACATTTAAGTGTAGAGTTCTGGGGGGATGGGCAGGATAGCCCATCAGCCCAAAAGGTTCTGGGTTGAGGCCCCCCCATACTTCAAACTAAATTGAAATTGAAATTGTTCGATCAGACAAAATATGACACCAGGTCGAAGCCCCATATCGGGCACCTTTACCGGAACTGTCACTGGATGTATTGATCGTTTGGGATATCGACGTGTAAGGACCCACCTGCCAGTCGACGGCCACGCCCGGTGGACCACTGGGGGAGGAGCCAAGCGTCTCATTGACCTCCGGAGTGAGTACCACCATCAGCCTCCTACTCAGCTTCACTCGCTCCTCCACCTGCTTCAAGCGATCTGCAGGACGGAGATCTAGTTAGTAGTATTAGTATTACTAACTGTGTGGTATGGCTTGAGAAGCATGGCCGAACACAGTAGACAGCAAGATTTTGTGCCTTTTCTCACAATATGTGTGGTTGAGGTTGGAGTCAACCGTGGTGCAGCTTTAGAATCGCTGCCCCATGCTCTACCAGCATGCAACATGCAGGTACCAACCAGCAGGGGCAGTACAGACTATCTTGAGACGGAGGAGACTTCTATGCTTTGAGGAAATGGGGAGCTTGGTAAGTATGGTCAAATGGAATTATTATGACATACAAACAGGTATATACTTTAGAAATTAGGATGTGTGTACCCCTTTAAGCCAGCACTGGCAAGAGGCCGTGGTCAAGCAACGCAAACTTTTAACTAATGCTTCCACTTTGCTTTTATATAGATTTTGTCATCGGTACAATATGGAATCTCCTCATTTAGCCACTTTAAACCACAGAGCCTACATCCTTTGGATGCACTTGCATAAGTTTTTTTATATAATGGTATATCTCTGCCCTCTTCTGTGTTATTGAGTGGGAACTCAATGGCAATACCTTCTACACCTATGGGAGAATCTGGCCGGCATCTGGTTCTGCAAGCATGCCAATTTATGCAACTTTTGGTCTGAAAAGTAGATGCAATAATACTAACGAACAAAATAAGGTTCCTGCTCCTAGTGCTGCAGCTAGAGATGGGTCCAATCCCTTTGTGTAGTTCTTGTGCATTAATCTTATACTATATTATTATATAAAAACAAGTTAGTCAGGAGGTAATGTTTGAGTGGAAGGATGCTGGTCTGACAAGCATCTGAAGAAGGATGTGTACCAGTGATTGTATCTGACCACGCAGATACAGTTCTTCCTGTGATGGGACACCGGTTTGCGTGTCAGGGATGTAAAAACAAATTTTGTATTTGTCAACAATATTGTAACTATGCTATGAAGCATAGTTTCTGAAGCCAATTCATGACAGCGTAAATATACTGTTGAATATACTAATTTCTGTCCTGACACGTTTTCATAAGGAGTTAATTTTGTCTACACCTTACCAGAAGAATTATTCAGTTAATTTGAAAATTGTTAGTGGACAGGCTTGCTATGCTGCTGAAAAAGTAATTTGTGTCGATTCCTCCTGAGTTCCTTCAATTTCCTCTTTCCTTCCACCAGAATTAGTTCTGCTAATAACACTTTGGTGGACTAGGGTATTATCTTTGTGTTTGGTTGTGTTTTATCTTTGGTGCATTGTGAGTTCAGTACAACACGTTACATATCATTAGCCTCATAGCATAATTTCCTATGTTATATCTTAGGTTCATCTTGTATTTAGTGTCAAAAATGTTAAATAGATTACTTCGGCAGACAATTATTATTGAATGTAAAAAGCACTTTGATTGGCTTTGGATATAGCCAATGCGGCACAGTGACAGCTGTGTTAGGAGACTATAGTTAGGTTAGATATCCCAATTTGGCCAAAATAGGCAATTATGTTATAAGGCTAACAATATGCGTACAGAAAATGCTCTGCGGACATTAAACCTTAGACCTTCTCCGGGGATGGCGTCGCGGTCGTGGATGAAGACCCTGAACCCACACTTCTTCTCCAGGACCTGGGGCAGAGCCCGGTACAGGAACTGGCTCAGGACCTCCTCCATGGCCTTATTCTCCTTCTGAGAGTGGTACACCACGTAGACGTCGTACTGCGACCCATCTAGCACAGGCAGCAGACGTAGAGCAGACGTTAAACACCTCTGGAACACACCAGGGACCCATCTAGCTCAGGCAGCAGCCATAGAGCAGATGTTAAACACCTCTGGAACACACCAGGGACCCATCTAGCTCAGGCAGCAGCCATAGAGCAGATGTTAAACACCTCTGGAACACACCAGGGACCCCTCTAGCAAATACATCAATACTTTGTAGCTGGTGCAGATGGGAGTCTTTTTAACGAGTGTGGATGGGAGCTCTGTGATGTACTCACCGTTGCGGGCCTTGGTGCATGGCAGGAACCTTCTAGAAAACAGAACTAGGTCCACAGCAAAGCATTTGATGGCAGTGGTGGCTATCAGGAACACAGCACTGACACACATCATCTCCATCACCAGGCTGGTCAGTGATTCTGAGGACCGGGTAGGAAGGAGGATTAATTAAAGGTTTTCTCTCTAGATATGAATGATATGTTGTGTTATATTCTAAATGACCTTCACTGACCTGCACGCTTGAGGGTCAGAGTGTGGTATTTGGTCTCCACTTGGTTTTTAGCACGACACCTGAAGGAGGCTTTGAGGTCAGACTCCTGGACATTGTCAATAATCAGGGTGGAGGAGTAAAAGCTGTTCTTAGAGAGCCTCTCCATGTCCCTGCAGCACCACAACCAGATAGATGGAGATCAATCACTGTTATTAACATTAATATTAAAAGTATTAGTAGTAATAGTAGGAGTTTGAGTATGTATTATTATTAGTAGTAGTAGTAGAAGAAGCTCTTTAGGTGTTGGTGGGAAATGCTGCTTTTGTTTGGACAACAGGCTGAAGCTTCCACCTCTCACCTGGAGAAATTTTGTCTGTAGCCGACTATCCCATCCACACTGTGGTTGTTCATCTCCCAGGTCACCTCACATTCTGTCTGGATGTTAATCCCAAAGAAGGCCTTACACTCTATTGACAGCTCGAAACCTGGAGAGGAAAAAGAGGCTGTTGGTCGAGGTTAGAGGTTCTGGTTCTTCATCAGGTCAGAACAGGTGTTCCCCCGACCATTTTGGACCTCTGATCACATTTTTAGATCCCCGTCCACGTATTCCTGTGATGCCAATGCCTCGGTCATAAATGTGTATCGTATCACACTCAGTGGTTGTAGTTCACTTGCGCCTATGAAGCATTATGCAGTCTGTTCGTTAATAGGCAAGACCATTCAACCTTTCAAACCATTATTTGGTCAATCAACAATGCATCATCAAATATCTCTATCTCATCCGTCTGCAATCCCCTGAATGAGGAGCTCACCTGGGTGAACCTTCAGCTCCTTGGTGGTGGGATGGATGATTTGGATTTTCTGATAAGCCTCCTTACCTTTGGATTTAGGAAAATACAAAGAACAACGGGATGAACCACCATGAGATAAGAGACACCATTATTATGCATTTCCCAATGAAGCAGTGGTTCCTGTAGTGTTGACGTCTTGGGCTGAGAGAGGCTCATACATAGTAGTACCATCCCAGTCTACAGAAACACAGTTTCCACTCTCTTACTTCCTGTAAGCTGCATCCACGGAGTGAGAAGATTTAGAACGCGCCAAGAGGAACCACAACAAAGACAAGGAGATGACAAATATCAGGGTTTTCTGACAAAGCAATATCCCTATTGTGGGATGGAGATGGATATCCGTCATTGAGAAGTCCCGCCCTGCGTTTTAGCTCAAGCCTTTTTTAATCCATGGAACTCAAACAGATATTGTCACGCCAAAGTCCCGCCCTCTCTCTTGCCTCTTAACCCATGGAACTGAACATCGAATCCACTCAAATTTTGAAAATAGTAACAGCTGACTGTTTTATGGAGAAACTAATTCAGAAAGAAATCCAGGGATGTCAAACTCTTTGAGGTTGAGGGCCACAATAGACCGAAAGCTTCTTCCTTGGGCTCGCAAAAAAACAACCCCACTTCTAATTCACTTGAAAATAGAAATCCTTTTCAATGCCACTATACAGCCTTGAAATAGGTACTCAAAATACCAGTGGATGCCCTTGGCCCTTGTCCTCAGAGGGGTACTAAGACAACCTTGGCTGACTCGCTGCTATACCACAAGCTCCATCTGACGAAGGGAGTAGTGGCATCGCTATCCGCAGCTGTGCCCTCAAGGACATTTCCCTGCTCTTACACTGATGTGTCCCCTGTTCGGGGCTCAACCAGCGCCTCAACCTTTGTATGCTTGGCGTGTAGTGTGACCTCTCTGCAGAGACTACTTTTCTTTTATACTATTACCCTTTATTAAAATAAAGGGTTAAGTTGTCAATACAGTTCAAGAATTTCCAGAATTTCCATTTCCAAAAAAAATAGAAAATAGAAACATCTCATCAACAAAACATGTTAATATATGATAAATATCTAAAATCTGAAAGCTCAATTCAGTAGAATCACCCATATACATCTAAATACATTAATATAGGTAACTCAATGAGTCACCTCTACATATGCTCTGACACAAACTTTAACCGTAAAGTGCCTCTGGAGACTGACCCACGACCTTCAGTTTCATGGAGCCGGTGAAGTTGTACTCCTTCGTCTTGTTGTGTTTCCAGGTACACCTACAGGTGTACTCGGCTTCATCTGCCTTGGTGGCACCCTGCAGCCTCAGGATCCGGTCCGCCTCCCCCGCCATCAGGGTGCCGTTCTTTGAGAAAACAGGAATAAGGCGGGTCTTTAAGAAGGGTTTACACAGTGGCTACATACACAGTTCATTAAGGCAGGGGTTAGACAGCTCATACACAGTTTAGGAGCAGGTCATTAAGGAGCAGGTAGGGGTTAAACAGGTCATACATGGTTCATTAAGGAGCAGGTAGGGGTTGAACAGGTCATACATGGTTTATTAAGGAGAAGGTAGGGGTTAGACAGTACAGAGACAGGTCATTAAGAAGCAGCTAGGGGTTAAACAGTACAGATACAGGTAATGAAGGAGCAGGTTGGGGTTAGACAGTTGGGACATAGACAGGTCATGGATGGGGTCGGGGTTAGACAGTGGGAACAGAGACTGGTGACATACCCGGTCCCAGCTGCGATCCCCTTTTTCCTTTTTGCATAGATCGTCAACCTTGTCCGGACAGGTGATTTTGGGGTTGGAGTCATAGGTTTCCATGGGTGTGTACAATTTTTTGGGATCGCTGGCTGTCACCACTTCCATAGGTACATAGAAAATGGAGCAATTTCCTTTCATGTCGAGCCTGCCAGGGGGGAGCGGGCCATGAAGACACAGGAACCACTGAACCAATTCACTGTCTGGCATCCTTAATATGACAACCATCCAACCACCCAAGAGCCAACTCAGGAAATCAGGTTCCTGCTGTACTGTTTCCGACTCTAGTGTTATTGTCAGTTTCTCTTACTGTGGTATGCCTAAGGGCTGTCTTACCGGGCAATGTAGAGATCACTGTCGGTGATGGAGCAAGGGAGGAAGAAGAGAGTAGGGCCGTGGTGATGGATCCGCTCCTTCTCCGAGGAAGAGAAGGAGGTGCACCCCTGCTTGCGGTGCCATGTGAACAGGGGCTTGTCATCTTGTTCAAGCTGAGTGTACTTCAGAGCGAATGGTTTGATGTAAAGGCCCTCCCCCTCAATTACGTAAAAACGTTCATTTGTTTCATTGTACAGCTCACATGTAGACCCCCCCTTCAGAGGACCTGGCAGGAGAATACACTCAGGATGAGGAGGAGGATGGATAGTGATGATGATGGTGAGACCAGGGATCATTAGATTATCATTTGACTGTGAACTCATCAACGCTGTGGGGCAGTTAGAGAGGGAGTGTCGTCAGATCTTACCTGGAGGATCACACAAGTGGGTCACGCCAGAGAACCCAAGGAGCAGAACAAGGAGCTTAATCATCCTCTAATACAGCGTTCCCTGTTGACCAGAACATTGCCTTTATAGACACGACATTCCTTTTATATACAAGAAATCCAGCTGTCTGATTTGAGGACTGCGGCGAACAAAAAACATGTCTGAAGGGGACTTCATGACCTTGTAAAAGTGTATCCAGATGTGCGGAAGGATACCATATAGACTGATCCAATAGTTCACAAAACCCTGATTACCATATTAATGTTCGATGTCAATGTCATCGCTTGCCTAGGACAGGTTCAGTTTCATTAACTTTTCCCCTCAAATCTAATTCTGGTTTTTTGTATATTATTTGCTGTTGGAAGTGTGCCGTTTCCTTCAGAAGTCTCATGATTTCAATTAAGGTAAGGTTTCATTTGTTTAATGTAATAATGTCAGATCCACAGTTATTAGGGTTCATTATAATTGACTGGGAATACATAATCGATGCATCTTTCTATGATAGACCATCTAACCCTCATCCGACCAGACCCTACATATCACCTGATACTACCCCCCAAACACACACCCTAACCCCACAGACCACCTAACCCTCCCCGACCCTGCTCATATCACCTGATACTACCCAATAACCCACTCCCTAACCCCACAGACCACCTAACCCTCCCCGACCCTGCTCATATCACCTGATACTACCCAATAACCCACTCCCTAACCCCACAGACCACCTTACCCTTCCTCGACCAGACCCTACATATCTCCTGATACTACCCCCTAACCCACTCCCTAACCCCACAGCCCTTACCATCCCCCTACCACATATCACTTGACACATTGATTCATCAATATTGACTATTATTTTTCCTGTTCATTGTTCTTATTCCTTCATGTATTTTCTAAACTGCTTTGTCAATGAGAACGTTCTTCTTTTCCATGCCAATAAAGCTCTTTTGAATTATGGTGAATTTAAATTAATTATAGAGGTAACACAACACCAACACTCAATCATTTAAGATTTTACATAGAAGACAACAATACCTTTGATAAAAGTTAAAGACCTACTTTATATCAAAATAAACTAAAACAAGTGACCGCTAGGCTTGGTCGCTGATATACCCATTAATCTCAAACCCACTAGTCCATATTCCCCTCAGATGATATTTACTAGGACTCTTACAGTCTTACCTTCCCTGTGCAGGTCGCTTCTACATACTAGGTACCCAGAGAGGATGTTCTCTCTCTCTGTCTCTCTCTCTCTCTCGCCCTCTCACTCTCCCCCTCTCTCTCTCTCTCTCACTCTCACTCTCTCTCTCTCTCTCTCTCTCTCTCTCTCTCTCTCTCTCTCTCTCTCTCTCTCTCTCTCTCTCTCTC
>JAOPUA010000137.1:9177845-9206810 GCA_027122455.1 Trisopterus luscus | reverse complement strand
ACACACACACACACACACACACACACACACACACACACACACACACACACACACACACACACACACAAATAAACATTAACAAGACACAAAGGGCTTATGGTTGTTTATGTTCATCCAGACTAAAGAAAAAGCAAAGAAGTTTGAAAAGTTTGTGGAGGATAATGAAGGTAAGAGACGGCGGGCTGTGAAGAAATACCAAACGGCAAGAGAACAAAATACCCTGAAGAAGCGGGAAATTGAAGACATAGTCCAGCAGCTGATGCAACTTAAAGTTAGGTAAGACCTCGGAAATCCACCTCCATATAACATATTATATATAATATATAATATAATTTAATCTTTTATATAACATAAGAGATTATACCTGTTGGATAATGCTTTATATTTGCCATACCTCTTTCCATATAGGCAACAGAAATTAAAAGGCAGAGTGGCCAAATACAGAATCTACGAGGACTACTTGATGAAACTGCTGGACTATCTCCCTGAAAGTGAGCTGATCAATCCGTGATCGAGGACCACCTTTTTACATCCTCAACAGATTTGCGAGTGGCGGTGTTACATTGTGTGAACCCGTACCACAGGTTACCGAGACTATGGGAATGAGTCTCTGATAATGCCGCTGATTCACCGCCACGAGACGCTGTCGGTCACCAAGCAGGAACTGGAGCAGCGGGGGGGGAAGCTGGTCCAGGAGCTGGAGAAGGGCCAGAGACACCTGGACGTCCAGAAGCAGCAGCACAACACAGACCAGCTGGTGGGGACCATGTCGAAACTGATTGTTTTGGTAAAGTTCATGACCCTTGGATACATTAATTACTTAACGGTCGCTACTAAAACTATGTCTCTTCTTGGTGTGTGTGTGTGTGCGTGCGTGTGTGTGCGTCAGATGACCAACAGGGCCCTGTCTGAACTCCAGGGTCAACGGGACATGCTGAAAGAGCAGAACAAGCAGCGGGATATGAACCTGCTCATGGAGCAAGGCCACCAGAGAGGCCAGGTAGGGTTTGATTGGGTTATACTCTCCATGATGCGGTCTTCTTCAAAAGGTACGGATTGAAACAGGTCTTTCTTCCTCTGTCCTTCTCTCAACAGGTGGAAGAAGTGGCGAGCCTGCTCATTGCGGTCAGGAACCTAGGAGGGCAGTGCTATTTAAATACATACGGACCGCTAGAGGAAATGGACTTATTAAGAATGATGGACATGGTCAAGGTAAGGACCCACAGACAACTTTTGATCAATTTTTTTTATCAGTACTGTTAATTCTGATAATAACTTTTTCATGATTATCCATTTATTTGACTTCATTGTCGTTTCAGGAATACATACTAGAGACGAGAGACACAGAGAGGAAAGCAACAAGACTGATGGAGCATAGGGGGCGGAGCAGTGGGACGGACTTAGCAGCCACATTCAGCCAAGGAGCCACGCCCTTAGTCAAAAACAGCAGCAGTAAAACACTAATTAAAAGTCCAAGCAAATTCAGCCAAAAGAGTGGAATATCTATTTGAAGTCGTTCACTAGACTGGATGGACTCTATAAAATGTGAAGAATATTTAGGTTATTCAGATAACTTTATTAATCCTGGGGTATTTTGTTTCTGTAACAATTGCTTTGTTGAATATATACACAATACAATTATTCTAAGTTCACTTTTTTACAAACAATAACTTTAAATGTTCTTCACATACACACACATTTCAAATCAAATCAAATAAATAAAAAATCGTTTTAGAACTTAAAAAAATTCTCTCGCAGGACTATTCATCCGAAACCTTCTCGAAAAATAATTCCATCTTTCCTTTAAATCATAGCACCCAAACATCTATACAATGTCTCCAAGTATTAGACTTTAAAACCAAGAACACCTTAGCAACCACCTAGAACACCTTAACCATCAAGAACTACAGCCACCTGGGAGGCCCTAGCAACAACATACAAGACCCAACCAACCATAAAACTACAGCACTTCTTCACCATACTGAATATTTCCAATATACAAGGTACTAAAAGCGCTATCAGCTAGCTGTACACCACAATTAGTTATATCTATATTTGTAGCAATACGTCTTAGTTTATATTTATGTATAATGTAGGCCTACATGTATGTTTATTCATTTGAAACATTCATTTAACCCCAAGAATAATTTTAACATCTGTGTACGTTTAATGAACCACAATGAACAGTAGGCCTAATAATTAATGTAATCAACATTGTATTATTTGTTTTATTATATTTTGACAGTTTATTAATTTAATCAGGCCAATGTGTAGGTTCTGTGCATTATGTTAACTAATAGAATATTATAATAATCTATCCGGTCTCGTTAATGTGTACTGTCCCTTTAACGCAAACACGTGTTAGTTCTAAATATCCGGTTCTTGGTGGATAATTTGTTTCAAAACCGTAGGAATGTCTCGACTGTGTCCTACCAAACACGATTTGACGTGACATTTTTTGTATGTCCTGCCTCACAGTTCATATGTCGCTAACTTATTTCACAACAATAGCACATTCTTTCAAGTAAAGAAATAGTGACTGTGGTAACCCAACATTCCGGGTGCGGTATGTAGCTCTGGTTGTTAGGAAGGTAGTTGGTGATCTGCTGGTTGTCGTTCTGCTGGTATTCGTCTCACATCGGATGATGGAGCCACCCAGCTTCGTGTCAGGCCGAGAGGACATTTCATCGGTGTTCCTGGAGCAGACGCCGGATGACAAACACAATGTACGCATCATCTAAGTCGGGTTGCTGCACTCAAGGGAACGGGTTCGCAGTGAAAGCAATCTGACCTGTTCCTTCTTTTCAGGATTTAAGTGACCAGTATGCTTACGTAAGAAAGATTCGTGGGGATGGGAATTGCTTCTACCGTGCCTTCTGTTTTGCATACCTGGAGTCGATTCACAAAAACGACAGGATTTTGCAGAGGTCAGCCTTAAATATTAGAATAAGCACAGCGTAACATTTATTTAAATGGCTATGTTGTCAAATAGGTTGACTTATCTTTTGTTTACATTTTCAGATTCAAGGATAGACTGATGAAGAGCAGAAGAGAGCTTTCCTCGGCAGGATTGGATGAGACTGCCTTCAATGGTCACCTGAATAAAGTGAATCAGCAGTGCTTTATGTTGCAAAATATGGTCAAGCCTTCATTCTTGTATCACTTCAAGTGAATTCTTAGTTATAAATAATTATAACGTGACAAACGGATACCCTTCTTTTTAGGTCATAGACGTTGTGGAGCAATGCCAGGCAGATGAGAAAGAAGAGACGTTGCTCACACTTTTCAATGAGCAATCTACCTCCGACAGCGTCGTGCAGTATCTGAGACTGCTCACGTCCACCTACTTACAAAACCACGCAGACTTCTTCTGTAACTTTGTTGAAGCACCTTGCCTGAAAACCTACTGCAAACAAGTTAGTAACAGTGTTGCTGCCCTCTTGTGTTCGAGGAGTGCAAATCATTTTGGATGTAATAACGCAACAATAACATTGTTCGGTAAAAATTGTTGTACTGCTAACCGTGCCATGAAATCCAAAATGTCCTTATTTTAGGAAGTAGAGACGATGGCGATGGAGTGCGATCACGTAGACATCTTGGCTCTACTGAAGGCCCTGGATGTTGGCATCCATGTAGTGTCCATGGAGGGACACGACAATCGGCTGGTTCACCACATCATTCCGGAGGGGGCTGAGCCCTCCCTACATCTCCTCTACCACACCTCCCACTACGACATACTCTACCTGCGTTCCAAACTCTGACCATTGCTGTCCACTAAAGACTCCACCCATCTCAGGGCTGTTAATTGGATGAATAAACATCAAAAGGTTTTAAGAAAAAAATTGATCAACAAATGCCTTTCATACCATAATGTAATTGTACAGCGATTGTAAAACATACAGAGATATAATTTTGCACAATATTGTCTTTAAAAAAAAAAAAAGGTTGTTTAAAATATTCCTGGACGTAAAAACACATTTCTCACGTGACTGTCCGCAAATAAAAGTGTTTCCGTCATGCTCATTGCTGCTGTTTAGCCTTCTTCTGTCTTGGTTTCTTGGGCTGTTTTGAGACACTGGTGATGGCGGACTCCACCCCCGCACGAGGCATCACAGGCAGGGAGAGCTTGCCCATCTGGGTGGGGTACTTGGTCCGGATGTCGTGCTTGAACACTGGCAGCGAGAGCAAGTACTTTAAGTGCTTCTTCATGCCCTTCACCATCTTCTGCTGCTGGCGGTCATCATGTTCGTCTCTTCCTCTGCCTGAAAAGCAAAAAGGGACAGTAAATGACAAACGCATTCTAAACACGTGAGATGCGTGCAGGAGATGTTTATTACGAGGATATGTAACAGTACCCATCAAAACATCATCATCCAAGTCTACTTCCAGATCCTCGGCTGCTTTTCTGAACCAGGAGTTGTGGCTCTTCTCTTTGCCGTTATGGAACTCTATCTTCTCAATTTCTCTGGCCAAGCCCACCCTCTCCTGTGAACGTAAACTGGTATTATATTAACTGAACAAAACATGTCACTGAAGAAAAACCTCAGCAACCAATGTCAATAGAAGTCACCTTGATGGCATCCATGCATTTGTTCTGTACTGGGAACATGGAGACCTCTTCTTCATCCTTTCCAAGAGACTTGTAAATCTTCTTGAAGTTCAGCATATCGTCTGGACTTATTATGAGCAAGCTCAGACCTTCTTTGGTTGCTCTTGCTGTCCGGCCGCTGCGGTGAACATAAGTTTCTGATGTCCTTGGAACCTGGCATGGACAAGATTTTAACAGCTAACGTAATGTCTGTAAGGTATCTTAAGAGTTGGAGACATAATTGATATCCACCACATATATAATATGTACACAACTTTTGACCTTCCTTTTATCTATAAATAGTAGCGTCTTAAGGAAGCATAATATGTGAATGACTTGTAAAAGATTCAGATTCAGATCCATTTGAAAGTGACATTTGAATGTACCTGGTAGTGAATAACATGCTGAACGTTTGGGATGTCCAGTCCTCGGGCCGCAACATCCGTCGTCAAAAGAACACAACTGAAAATGCAATGATCAAAAAAAGTTATTCCTGAAAATCCAGACAAAGCGTACAAAATAATGCTAAGAATCTATTATAAGACATGCTCTTGGGGAGCAACCTCAAGTTTGGTAGATTTAGTGATAGTCGAGTTGTGGGTAGAAATAACCTCACCTATCCCTCTCAGCAAACCTCTCCAGGTTCTTGAGCCGCTGCTTCTGGTGCATGTTGGCGTGCAGAGGCAGCGGCGTGCGGTCCAAGATGACCAGCAGACAGTTGAGCCTCTTGATGCAATCGATGCTGTTGGCGAACACCATGGTTCGGCCGGGGTACTGCAGCAGGAAGTAGTAGAGGTAGAAGTCCTTGTCGTCCTTGTCGCAGTGGATCTGGGTCTCTATCAGTGTCTCCACCGTAGCCTCCTTCCTGGTCAGATCGATGACCTTCGGCTTGGACTTTATCCCCACTTTGTGCATGAGGATCTCCAGCTTGCTCCTGGTGTCCAACCTCCGCTTCTTCTGCAGGAGCCGCGAGGGCACGGTGGCGGCCATGGTCAGGGTGGCGGAGAATACAAACATCTGCCGCTTGGGATTGAAGTAGGTGGTACTGAGCATCTCCAGGATGCTCTCCAGCTCAGCGAAGTGTCCACGCTCTACCATGCGATCGGCTTCATCTATCACAAGGCACCTGTCGCAGGATAGTCAGGTAAGGCCAATGATAATCAGTACCTCATCAGTGGTGATGAGAAGTGGAGGTTTGAATTAGGGACTTACTTGAGGTGCCTGAGAGTGAGCAGATGCGGGTGTCCCTCCCTGATCAACTCCCACAGGCGTCCGGGAGTCGCTATGACGATCTCTGGCTGGCGCTTGAGCAAGCGGGACTGCTTCTGTTGTGACATTCCACCGACGATTATAGCCGCCTTTATGTCTGCAAAACGGGGAAATACAGCGTTCAATTCAATCAGCGGTGAAATGCTTCACACTCTTACCAAGACAAAAGAGGAGATTAGATTCTTACCAGTGAATTGTGCGACTGCGTCGATATGATGTTTGACCTGGACCGCCAGCTCCCTGGTTGGGGCGATCACGAGTCCAAGCAGAGGCTGAAAACGACATCCGGATGGGATATCTTCGGCATTATCTTCAAAGTCAAATTCGACATTGTCAATGACCTTTACACATCCCAATTTTGTTCCATCGTCGTTCTCATCCTCAGTGAGATCTCCTTCGATGTCCACCAAATCTTGTCCTGCGAAGTCGTCATCATTGTCCACCGCAACCTCCATGTTGAGCTCCTCCTCAGTCACAGAACAGGCATCATCCGCGGTCTCGGCCTCAGGTACGACCGGACTCTCTGTCTGCGGGTCATCTTCTTTCTCTGGAGCACTCTTCTTCCACTCCAGGATGGTGTGGATCATCGGGATGGCAAAAGAAAGGGTTTTACCGCTTCCTGCGAATAAAGCACATGGTGAGTATAGTGTTTAGTGGGTATAAAAAAAGCCAAATACATATACGTGATAATATTAGCTTTGCATATAGATTTTTAAACTGAAACTCACCCGTCTCAGCGGCCCCAACTATATCCATGCGGTCTCTAATAGCAGACGGCAGTGCCAAGGCTTGGATAGGTGTTGGTGAAGCAAACCCAAGATGGCTAAGGGCCTTCAACACGGGTGCTGGAACAAACAGGTCCTTCCAAGCGCTCACATCCACGTTTTGGTTGCTGGAGCCAGAAAGTGCAGCATTGGTCCAATTTTGTATTATTTTTTTTTTTTTCGCTTTGTCCTTAGATGATTGTTCTTTTGGCAGAACTTTCACCTCAACCTCTACTTTAGACTCAGGCAATGTTTCGGGTTTTGTCTCTGTGGTCTTTTGCTTCTTTTTCTTCTTTTTTTCAATCTTTGTCTCCACTTCTGACTGCACATCATTTTTTGAATCTTCACCTACAGTGCACTCTTCCTTAGAAGCTCCATCCTCTACCTTTTCCTTACTAACCAGTACCTGATCATCAGCAGAAATAATGTCAGGCTCGGCAGCTTTAGAAACATTTGCCTTTTTGATTTGTTTTTTTGCTGGTTTATCCGATGTTTTTGTTGTCTCATCTGCTACTTTAGCCTTTTTTATTTGTTTTTTTGCTGGTTCATCTGACGCTTTAGTTGCTACTTTAGCCTTTTTGATTTTCTTTTTTGCTGGTTTATCTGATGTTCTGGTTGTCTCTTGGTCTCCGTCACCCTCCATGACAAGTTCCCCGTCATCCTGCTTCGTCTCAGGAGCAGGATGAATGATTGTTTTTTTTGCTGGTTCATCTAATGTTTTAGTTGCTACTTTAGCCTTTTTGATTTTCTTTTTTGCTGGTTTATCTGATGTTCTGGTTGTCTCTTGGTCTCCGTCACCCTCCATGACAAGTTGCCCGTCATCCTGCTCCGTCTCGCTCGGTTTTCGTTTCCGGGGCTTCTTTTCTTTTAGGACCAAGTTTGAGGCAAGACTCTGCGAATCCACCAAACTATAATCCGTCAGCTCCTCGAAACACACCAGGCCGCCCATCCCTTCATCGGAGAATATACTGGGGTCGAGGTCTACTGCTTTCCATTTACCCTTTATATGAATTCCCCTATTATCCGACTTTTTCTTCGGCGCGAAGAATCTACGTTTGTTTGTACCCTTTGGCTTCATTTTCCTAAAAATAAAAAATACAAATTTGATTGACTAGATAATGAACAAACACAGCAACATTGTGGTGGAAGAAAATGTCTACATGACTACCTCATGTTTGCTAGTTCGCTACTATTAGCTTAGTTCAGGCATGTCGGGACGATGTGACCTAACATTAAAAAATTTTAATCGATTCTACGGTTCCGGTCAATTCTAGATAATTACAAGAATAATACATTTAAACGAAAATCAGTAACTTACCTTAACTCTGAAATTCTTGTTCGGAAGGCTGGTAAAGTTAACTCACATGTCACCAGAGAGCAGCCATTACAACGATGGTCACGTGACATACAAAACTTTATTAGTCCATACAACAGCACATACGGGCTCGCAAGTATTTTATTCCCTTTGCATGTTTTTTATGTGCACCTTTCAAAAAAAGTAAATCGTTAATATAAATGATATTCTAGTGGCTGGTATTCATTTAGAGGTAATTAGGCACAGAGCAGGTTACATTTGTTGAAATATCTTTTATATGCAATACTATTAAAGATGATTAAAAGTTCAAATTATTTATCATCATTCATATTCCGGTATCTAATCTAAGCAAGCATTTTTAAAAGCAAACATCCTTAGTGCTTTGTGGGGTCTATGACCCTGCCCATGAAAATCAAACAGTTTGTATCCTCATGGTAAATGAAGAAGAAGAAGGGTCTATCGATGGTGAAGGTCATCGGCATAGAGTAGGCTGTAATACCAACTGTAGTTGCTGCTGCTGCGGTGGTGCCCATCTCATCCACCTCTATCCCGGCCTTGTGCAGCACCTGCATAACGTGATGCTTATCTATATTACCACTCATTTCATATACAGAACGACTTGATGTGATTTTGACAAACTTACCTCTGTCACTTTGATGCCTTTATTTTTGGACAACCTTGTGAGATTGGCTGCCGTGGTAAAGACAGTGGAAATCCCCATATCTGGAAGAAGGCGGTGCAGGGAATACGATTGCTCCATTTTGAATTTTGGCATGTGCACCTCCAGTTTGCTAGTACAAATGACACCATACACAGTATTACTCAGCCATACTCAGAATACTGCCTAGTTCTTCTTATATAATCTGCTCCTGTCATTCAACATTTTCCCATGTTAAAGTTACGTTTTCCGTAGCTTTGTGACCCACGACTGGAACATCTCTGCGCTGATCTCGTCATCAATCAGGGTGTAGTCCATGTCTTTGTTGGGCAGGACGATTAACATGGCAACACCACGTCTATATGGAAGCTTCAACACTTTGGCACCAAGGGGGATGTCTTCAGCGGTGTAAAACTTATCTTCTAAAAACATCATAGGCACCTGCACAACGTTATAGTTATCAATGTAGAATGGGGCATCTTTTGTGTTATTAGGATTAAACGGCACATTCCATTCCCCTGTTTGGAAAGAAAATCACAGTGTTTGTTTATTGAAGGGACAAAGAAAAATATCACATATTTTAACATATTTTTCTAAAATGCAGATGAGGCACATTTACCTTGAAAGAAAATAGTGTTGATCAACATGAGCTGTGTGATTGGATCCATGCTGGTTAACATTTTAGTCACTTTGTTCCCAGTCTTCTTGCTGATGTACTCATTAATGAGGTTGATACTGCCTTCTTTGTCTGTTAAGTTTACATGCATGACATCAGCGCCGAAAAACATCTTGATCTCCTCACTGAAATTTGCCTCAATCTCAAACCCTTGAGAGAGAAACAGGGCAGTGCTCTGATCCAGCTGCATGGAGGCATTCTGGGTGAGGTTTCCATAGAGATATTGGAACAGTTTAGGAATGAATTCTGGCTGACCAGCCACCTCCAACTCCTCCAGGTTGAAGCCCTTCAATATTTCATCTCTGGTAACGCCATCGGTGGCCAAAGACAGGGTGGCGAAGGCGGTAGAGATGCTAAGCGGTGACAAAAAGATGTTATTGTCATGGAAGCTTGATATTCTTCTGTAGAGATTCATGGAAAAGTCCATATTCTTGAAAGCCAAATCTTGTATGCTTGCACTGGGTAAAAAGATCTGCGCAAGGGTCTGGGTGTACAGATAGGTACACATAGCTAGATAAAGATGGAAGAAAAACACTAGGCAAATTTTTGGCCCGGCCATCTTTTTCTTTGGAAAGGCTTAACACAACCTGAAATTTTGAAGGATTAAGATGAAGAACGTTAGAAATAGCTCAACCAAATCGTTAATTGTTTTTGTCAAACACAATAATAGATTGCATTGAAAACACAGGCCTACCGTTCTGACTTGGAAATCAACAAAACATTATGTCCAAAACCCCTTTCTACTATTTGGGGATACAAAGTACAAGTTGAGGGTTAAATATTAACCACAGGAGGAACCTCAATGTGGATCTAGATGATGTGAACCCATTACAAGGATTTTTTCAAACAAAGTGAACAGTAGAACACAAGTTAATTATGGGGTCAGTGTCACTTTAATAACATACAAAATTAAAATAGATGAATACAGGAAGTCGCTGCAGCCATAACATGAATAATGTATACCAAAACTGATTATTTTAGTACCAAAGAATGTGAGTAAGTGAAAACTATGCAATCATATAAAACCAAACAACACGGTATACTGAAAATCTTGCATATGCAGTTCCAAACCAGCAAAGCAACACCCAAATTAATCCCATAGAAAATAATAACCATCACAGAATCCCCCAAGAAGTCAACAAACACACACTATGTGGTTGTATCTGAAGGAGGCAGACAGAGGGAGGTCTACACTGTGAGGGTGCATGGCCTCTTGGCATGTCACACAGAAATACATAAGAAAACAGGATTTTGCCACAATCAAAGATTAGACCTAGCTAAGAAAAAAAACATCAGAATAAAACCTCCAGAATGCAATTAGTTCATAGGAATTTTTACAGCCCTCGATGTAAATGAACGATGAAACTATAATCGTAGTTCTTTGGAATGACACTATAGGAGTTAATAAACAATTTGATGAATTGATCTGATGGATAGCGCTCACACCAAGCGGTTATTTAAGTTATTCTCCAATTACCTGAACAACCGATCAATGATTTACAGAATGACGACTAATTATGCTATCCCTCATAAGTAACTAACAAAGTCTTAATATCCTACTTAGGTGCTCTTTAAGAAAGCTCAGAGACACTGCTGCACACGAGAAGCATTATGCTTGTTGCATTACACCATTGAAATGATGTAAACTTCAGACACAGGATACAACACCACCAAGCACCGGGACTCCAGAAAAGACTTGACCCAGTTTACCTGAAACATCTCCTTAGTAGCTTCCATAAGACAGGAAGGTGTCTGATATCTAACATCAAGCCTTAAGTTGCTCTACACCCAATTTTAGTTTGACTCTTCTTGAACGCAAAACAACTTTGTAAAACCAACATGTTTTTTTTGTATTTGTTTTGTCTGCACAATCTGTGATAAGCGTGTGGATTGCCAACAAAAGCCTACAGTTCAAATGCCTGCGCCAGACTGGGACCAGGCTGAGTATTACAACAATGCAGCCACTCTCTGGACAACAAGCCCCATTCAGCCACACATGCTGTCCCATCTTTCAAATCTGATTTAGATATTGACTAACTGACAAGCTTTCGTAACAAGGCGGGCATCTAGACTGCGTCCCACCTCAGAACAAACTCAAAATACTTGTACATCCTACATTTTGCAGTGGATTTCCTTTTCTAGTTGTATAATACAATCAGGAGAATTAATATGGTAGGTTTTCTGTGGGCATAGCAGTAGGTGTAGGTGTAGGGTAAGTGGTAACTACTATGTCTGAACACATCTTATATAGAGATGGTAGCTTTTTCTTTGTCTTTTTAACTTGAGCCAGACCAAACCCAATCTTAGTTGTACTGATGGCTATCAATGTATCCATTGTGGGTAGTTGGTTTCAAATTTTATTTGTTTTATAGAATATAATATCTGAACAAATTTTAATTATTTTAGTTGTTACTTATTTTAGTTGTAAATTAGTATTAGTTGTAACTTGGCTGTAGGATACATCCCATGGATCATACATAGCTAATAGGCAATTCATATTTTGTCTTTTGTCACTTTAAGAATAAATTAATCCTTCCATTTTTTGGTGCTGGCCAAAATATAATTCCTTTAGATTTAAGTTCCTTCGGACCAGTTACTAAATTTTGGTTGATTGCAGATAACTTCTCATATCCTAAAAATCCCCAAGCATAATCATACCATGTTCCGCCACTGTTAAAATGTAAGGAGCTCCATCTCCAGTGCCAATCTTTTCCTCTGTAGGGTCACCACTAGCCCTCCCAGGGGCCCAAAGAGCTCCACAATGTACACTATCTGCAAACAACCAAGTTTTCCTTTTAAATACTTTTTATTTAAAAAAAGTGTTTCTGTCTTGCTGCTGTCTTCTTAAATAAACACTACCCCCATCCATTAAAAATAGTGAGGATAAACAAAACAATACAATTTGGATATTGGATATTGAAGGCGTTATGGTAAAAAAGGTCCTTACAGACTGGGTTTCACTGCATCAGAGTTCTGTAATCACCATTTTTCCAGCCTCAGTGCCAAGGTAGACTGAGATTAGTCCCGCCTCTGCCTTCTCTCTCTCTCTCTCTCTCTCATGCTTCTTCTCAATAGCTTGTCAGCGACTTAACCAGGGAAACTGTGTCAACCTTCTGGCTGGCCGCGTGGTCACATGTGCAAAAGGTTAGAGGAAGGAGCAAAGCTACTCCTGGATGTGGTTGCCACTCCAGGCAGCTGGTAAACAACGTAGGCCACTAGAGGAACATCTGCCACCACTCCTCACTGGCTGGGTTTGCTTTGTGGACTCGGCTCAGAACTTGCTTCACTACTCTTCGAACCTGGAAACCGAGAATAAAACAAAACGTGGTTTTATAAATGAAACGGGAATATAAGTTATAGATTACATTGCAAGAGAAGCGGGGTGGCTGCCTTACCTGAGGTACACGTCAGTTTAGTCTCCGCTTGCAAAGAAACGATGGGGGGCTGCTGAGATTGCCTATGAAAAATAAAATAAATCAAAGTTTGTGAACTAAATAAAAAAACCTACATACACACAGCCCACCTCCATTTCCAGTGTGGATGTATATGTGCGCAGATGTTTGACTCACCGGTCGAAGTAGGCTTGCCTCCTTCTCCTCAGCTCCTCTGCGGTGAGCGCTTCACTCTGGCTGCCTCCTGGACCTGCTGAACTACCGTAGGCCTGGCCCCCCGCCTTCACGGTCACCCCTTTGGTCTCTGAGGCTGCATTGCTCATGACTGATCCTGTACAAAAAGGGTCAACACTTTCTTGAATATTTGTTTGCCCGCTACACATTGACTGACTTAATTGGATATTTTTTTGTGAAAAACAACAACAACGCATTACATATTTCCTGCATAGAAATATATTTTTCTGCTTAGATCGGTTATTGAAGATGGTTAGTCATAAGGGCAAGTTGAAATTCAACTTTCATAATTAATAACACAGAATGTTGGCCCGTTATGTCTGAGAACTAAGCACCAGTGCATGAACCTCAACTGAGGAACCACATTTCCCACCATCACCTCAACAGAGGAAATACATTGAACCTTTTAGTAAAGTGATCCGGTACCCTGCATGCTGAGCTGTATAGCCCTGCGAAGGTCAGCCTCCTCGTCCTCCACCTCCATGTCCTGTTTGCTGAGAGCCAAGGCCTTCTTCAGTTCCTCCTCGTCTTCATCCACCACCTCATCCTCCACAGCCATGGCCGTCTCCGGCTGACCCTCTGCGACCGATCTCCCGCCCAGAGTAACACCCATCGAAGGTGGCTTGGCTGAAGCCATCGCCAACGCAGAGCTGATTAGGGATGATAAAAAAACTCTGTAGGAACTTGGGAGCAGTGGCGCAAATGCTGGTGCCTATTTGAATGGCCTATTCATACCTTTGACCACTACTAGAGCTAGCTTCATCCTCTCCGATTAGCCTGGGCCGCTGCTGCTGCTGCACCCTCATGAGGCCGAGGATCTGCTCTGCCTCACACTCGGGTAGATTTCCTCGGATTACAAATATGGAATAACCTGCGGAAAGACGTTGGTTTGCGCGTTCCTTTCTTTGTGAAGTATCAAGGCATTGGTACAAAAAGTACAAAGTTTTGGTTTTTACCTTCCTGTTGTAACTGGGCGAGGAAGAGGGCTAGATAGGTGTCTGAGATCAACTCTGGCCCGGTCAACAGTGAGTTCAGATTAAACCACTGCAATGGAAAGTACAGCAAAACGCCATCATTGATGAAATGCAGACAACAAAGTTTAGATTTTACCTGTACTAAATACCACTTCTGATGCTCATACCTGATGTCCAAGTTTACGTATTGTGAACCAGTGCTCCTTGTAGTTGCAAATAAAGGCCTTCTCATCTCTGAAGCATTTGAAAAGAAATGAAAAACATTACATTTAGAGCAAAATGTAAAAATTCCAAAAACAAAATTAAAGGAAACTGTGCTGCACGTGTGAATGCCATTTAAACCATTCAAAACAGCTCTTACATAGGATTAATCATTAGGGTCTGGTACTCCCTGCTGTTGAAGAGGATTAACTCCAAGCCCCAGACTCCAAGTGCATTGCTAATAACCTAGAGGATATTGGAGAGGGATTAATTATTCAGCCAAGTTATAACGTGCTAAGAGGGTCTGTTTTGAAATATAAACTGTTGAACATTGAGCTGAGAAACTTACTTGTATTGAAAAGAAACCACTGTCATCCAAGTTTCCAGAAGGTTGCTACAAAACATAAAAATAAATGTAAGTAACAAATATTATAATCCATTTTTAAACACAAATACAAGCAAATCATTGGATACTTGTGTCCTGTTTTAGCTCCAATACCTGTAGAAAGGTCCTATACTCTACACTGGCCATGCCCCCTTCTGCCATCCTCATCCTCTCCTCTTCATCCAGCTGATGAGCGATGGATGACAGGTCCACGGGAGTGAAATACTCACCTTGCAGCAAATTGTTGAGACAGTGTTGAGCGCACAGGGAGCCCTCTTGCTACAAAACGGCATGGATCAGTCATGTTATTTTCATTTGGACACATCGAAAAGTTGATGCAATTTAAATAGACAAAGAGGAAAAACGGGATAATGCTGATATATATATATAGCTAAGCAAGATGATCACATTCACTTTTCGTAGCGACACTAGCTGTCCTTGGGTACAATAGCAATTAATCGCTGTATTTCAATGAACAACTTAAAAATACATGACAGAAAGAAACTGTTATTTAACAACGAGATGCAGTTTACTAGCATTAGCTTAGCTCGTGGGCCAAAACAATACGTTTAGTATCATTAGAAGTCCGCTAACTCGGGTAAGAAGTGGATGCACGGCAGCGCGGGTAAACGCAGCAGCTGCACGAAAAGGCGACCACTTAAAAACAACCAATTTTCATAGATCAATATTAAAAATAAAAAACACAAACTTACTTTCTCATGGAATATGGACTCCATATTTAATTTTCTGTCAAACGTTCAACTCTGACCTCCGACCCGGCTGGGCTTCCCAGCCTATCAGAGGCTCGGCTCGTGTGTTTTTGTTTGTGCGAATGTTTTTGATGACATTTGCAAGCGTCAACGATTTTTTCAATAAAATATTAGAAAATTCATTTTACATGGGACTATAAAATCGTTTTGCGTCGGAACAATTCATTTTTGCGAAGAAGCGAAGCTACGTCGTAAAATGTTATTACGAGTGTGACCACTTCTTTACGGCAGATAAAATATGGCGGAAGGTGAGAAAACACTCAACGGAGTAGATCTCAACAAGGTAGGGTTTTAAATTGGTTTAAAACTGTTCAAACGCGCGACGCACTATGACATCGTAACGTTTTGCGTGAGGTATACGAACATATATTGCATTGTACCATGTTGTTTAGCGCTGTGGCGGAGACGTGTTATTCCCTGTTATCACTAGCTGCTAGCTGCTATGCTAATAGAGTGACATACAGTTGAGTTGTTGTCGTCTATCGACAGCCAGGCCGAACCATAATGCATGATGTATTCATGTGTTCATTGGTTTCGGATGCATGTCACTTCATGCCATCGTCGGTTGTTAAAATGTTAACACTTATTTATTTTCTGCACACGTTTATGAGCAGCACATCTCACGTTTCATAGTTTGGACTGGTCCTTGTCACGGAAGATAATGTGTAAAGCTATAGACATTTTTAAATAGTAAGTTGTCATTGGTCCATAATCCTCACCGACAACTTAATGCATCATAGTTGTGTGTCACTGACGGCCCAAATAAATGGCATGTTACTTCCATCATATTACAACATATTTTTTGATTGTGCAGAACTGCAAAACTATATCATGGGGAGAAATGTTTATTATGTTTTAATGTTTATTCATTTTTAAAAAACGTCGACTTGATCCATTTTTTTTAATGATAGAGTGAAAACTATTACTGTATATACAATGCTGATGTCATGGTGTGTCATCTTTCTGCTGTTCTGCAGAAATGGCTAGATGCCGCAGACAGCTATGCAGAATTGCGATCCTACCTGCGAGACATGGTGCCAAGGACCTACCACCTGGACACGGTGCATGATCCGCAGGAAGAGGAGCGGGTGCAGGGATGCCTCCTCCACCCACTGGAGTGTTTCTTGTTTGGAGAGGATCCGCAGGAGGGCTTGGCCAAACTCAAGCAGGGCAGCGAGTCCTCGGGGATATGTGGCCGTGTCTTCAAGGAGGGAGAGACAGTCTACTCCTGCAGGTCAGAGAAGTCAAAAGCTGCAACTTACCATTTTTGTTTTCATTACTCCATAATTATCAGAACGACAGACATTCAGGGTCCTGGAGGTCATAGACGTTCTTGTCAAAGACAGACATTGTTAAGCTGTGAGAGAAATAATGCCAGGACATCGCAACAAATTTTAATTTCCACGGCAGTTTGCATTTATTGACCACAAAGGCAGAAATATACAAGAAACAATACCTCAACCAAAAACATAGAGAATAATAAATTGAATGTGATCAAACACCTAGGGTGATTTTTTTTTTTTGTATAGGGAACAACTAGCATGATGTCTTGACCACTTTAATATGAGAAATGAATATTGCATTTAGAATATCTGCAACTTTATTTCTTGTTTCTGAATTAGTGAACATTGTATCTGAAATCACGTTTTTGATAATGGTTTCTTCTTGAAACAATACCATATACCATGTTATGATGTTGTGAATTCAATTGTGTTTACATTTGGATATACAAAATGCAATGGCTTTCAAAACTTAGAACACCATGATTTTCATGATTAATAGAAGGCTTTAAATAGACCCATGATCGTTATCATTCGACACTGCTTCCAGCGACACAATGTTCTTTCACACATCAATAGGTTGAAGTCAGCCTCTCATTGGGGCAGAAATATGAAGATTTTTTTATTTTATCCAAACATCATGTTTTACAGTTTTTCATTCTGCTTTGTTCCACATCACTTCTGTTACTTAAAAAAAGTTGTTTTTTTTTGGGAAGTTTTCAATACTAATGACCCATATTGTATTCTACCCACGGCAGGGACTGTGCGATAGACCCCACCTGTGTGCTGTGCATGGACTGCTTCCAGGAAAGTGTGCATAAAGGCCATCGCTATAAGGTACTGCCTGCATGCTGTCACTCTTATGACCATAACCCTTTGAATTCATCTAAGGATTGAAAGACATTATACATTTTCCAAATGCAATGATCTTCATAACAACAATACATATTTCCCAGTCCTGTGTAACCGTGACATAATCCTACCCCTCTTGTGGTGCTCAGATGCATGCCTCATCGGGTGGCGGGTTCTGTGACTGTGGAGATCTGGAGGCCTGGAAGATCGGCCCCTGTTGTTCCATACATGACCAGGGGACGGCTGTTGCCATGGAAACCGTGAGTTACATTACATGGAAGCCGGAAAAGGGGGGTGGGGGGGTGGAAGGCTGTCTTTCCTTGCCCATTCGTTGAACTCCAGATTTCTTTTTGTTCTATTTTTCTCTCCCGGTTTTAATCGTTTTGGGACTTTGGCTGGCGGGAGAGGATCTGGGAAAGTGACATTGAGTGACCTGCGCTGCCTGAGAATGTTTAGAGTGGTTCTGAGTGTTTGCTTACATGATTATGAGCTATGGAGGAAAACAAACTGTGATACTCCAGCAGTAGTTTTACTCCGGATGAATTGTGACTAGACTGAGATGTGACAATGTATGACGTTGATATTTCTTGGCTGCCACAACAAATCACAACACCAATATCAGTTGTATTTATTTTGCTCTAGGTCCTTTTAGGGTCAAACCAATACACAGTGTTTGGTCCTCATCTGTCATTTAGCTCAGCTCAGCTGCTCAGCCTCTATCTTGATAAGCCCTTCTACGAACACAGAGCAGGACGGTGTATGGCTTTTTTTTTTTTTCTTTTTTCCATAAACAACAGTTGCCTCAATTATGAGGCGACCCTACAGAGCAGGTCGGCCTGCTTTGTGTTTCCCACTGCAGATGTAAACGCTGCGTTAACTGACACTTCCCATGGGGCAGTACTCCACACTGAACACAAAACACCTTAATTTGGTTAATGAAAACCAGAACAAACATGGTGATCTGGATATTTCACAGGTCCCTGATCCAGCGTACTGTCCCACCTGTCAGGTCTTTGCCGTTGAGGTTCCGAACTATCATCACGCGGCATCACTATTGAGAGGATGACTCTCTGAGCGGACGGAGGATGTGACATTGACGTAGATTTTGGCCACCTTTTCCTCTAGTCCAGTAGGATACGCTGCCAGCACCAATGCTGGAGGAAGAGAGTCTGGCGAACTCAGGAGACCACACCACAAAGTTAAAAGGTTAATTCTAAGCGTCAGAGCAAGCCTACCGACTATCGGCTCTGAGGGAACTGGGAAGGTTATCTGAGTAAAGGCGTCCACAGCAGACTGCCAGGTTACAGGGATGGCTAAATGTCTGTGTGTCTGACAGGAGGACATAACCAAACGTCTCATGTATACAAATATTCACACTTTTCAGGACGCCAGTGTGCTGGATCCTGTCCTGCACGGGCGCGCTGAGCAGCTGTTTCGTTGTCTCCTGCGCTACGTCACAGAAATGCTGGTCTGGGAGAAATACTATGAGCTCCCCGAAGACCTGGAGCCCAGGTACTACCAAGACATCTGTTATGGAAAACAAAAGCTGGACAATGATTGTTGTTACCCCATAGAGTGATGCAGGACCTAGTGGGTTTTGCTTAACTTAATATGAGCTTGCAATCTTCCGGTTAACGGCAAACCCACTCTACCTCTTGAACCACATGCCACCCCGGCAATTCATGGATTCAATGTTTGCCCGTCCAATGAAGTTTGTTTAAAGTGAAATGTTGCTAACCCATAATAATCCCCCCCTCTCCCCATGGTCATATTTGTATTTGCAGGGTGGACGACGATGTGTACTTATGCGTGCTGTACAATGACGACCACCACTCGTTCGACCACGTTATCTACAGCCTGCAGCGCTCCATCAAGTGCACCCAGGCGGTGGCCCAGGCCCACACAGCGCTCATCGACAAAGAGGTGTCTGGACTCTTCACACAGCTTTCACCAGGAGGAGGGAAGCACATCTTAAAACAAACACTGCGCCACACATTGAATCAACAACGTGTCTTTACTTGTAATTCAGGGGCGCTGGATTGTGAAGAAAGGAACCGTTCTGGCCTGCCAGGAAGTGAACGACCTCATCGAGGTACATTCCGATGCAGTGGTTCATCTGTTCCGCGTTCACGACTGGTGACCGTTTTGTTTTGGTCCTTGTATGCATACCTTACTCTGGCCGTTCTTGCAGTCCAATTCGAAGCACATCTCCCAGGAGGCTCTGCGCGTGGAGGTGCTTCTCTATGCAGTGGTGGCCCATCAGACCTTTGCTCTGCGCCTGGGCACCTGGTTTCAGAAGATTGTAGGTTACTCTGGTAAGAGCGTCAAAGTTTCTGCTTTGGCTCATTTGATATTGGTAGTTTGGTCCCTCTTGCTGTTTGAAAACAAATCAGCAGTCAATTATTTAAAAAAATCATGTTTAACTAGGTAATTAACGATATATTCGTATGCCTTTTATGGATGGCGCAGTGAAAGTGAACAACATGAGACACACATAACAAACCAGTGCCACCCAAGCAACCCTGCTTGAGAATTTGACTGGTCTGTCTGGTCTGCTGACTCAGTGTTCTTCTCCCTTCAGTTGGATTCAGGCAGATCTTCTCTCAAGTGTTCCTTGAGCACAGGCCGGTGCACCAGGATCCCTGTTACGTCAGCCAGCTGATGCTGCATGACTTTGTGATGCACAAAGGTGAGTGGGGGGCTGACCCAGTACACCCAGTGAATCATCCTGTCCCGTTTCATGTTTCCTGTTTGATAAGCAGAACACTGTTCTTTTCATCTCTCTCACTAGGCGCTCGCAGGATCGTGTACGAGTTGATCTTCTGCAGCCTCCTGATGGATACAGAGTCAAAGAGGCTTTTTGCAATTGAATTCACAAAGGTTAATTAACATTATAATTGCGTCTATAGAATACATCTTCAATGGGGTTTTGCAACTATTAACGTCTGTTTCTTTGGTCTTCTAGAATTATGACATGCTGCAGCAGTGCTTCATCTTTGATTATCATGACAGGAGTATCTTCATATCATCTCTGTCTGTACAGATCTTCACTGTGCCAACCCTGGTGAGCATTGGCTGCTATGAGGGCATCTAAACGTTACATGTGTGTTCGCAACCTGCATGATACTAGAGTTGATATCAATCTGTCATAAATTGAATTAAATCTAGGTTGGGTACTTTCTTGTGAAGTACACAATACAAAAGTTAGTTTACCGTGCAGAAGCATGGACAGATGTATTACAACATGTCTCTCTGCCTCCCCGCCGTCCCCCAGGCCAGACATCTGATCGAGGAAGCTAAGGTCATTAAGGTGATTGTGGGTACCATCATGGAGGTGCTCAAGGGTCACCTGTGCGACTCCAATCGCTTCCAGTTCCAAGGCTACAACTCAGACAAGTTCTTTCGCATCCATGTCATCTTCCACGACCTCAGGTGATGTGTGTGTGAGATGCCATGAGAGTCTTTTATGTAATACACATTCCCAGTTTGCACCGACTGCGTAAAGTAACAGTCATGTTTCTCACAAATACAGGTACATTCTGATCAGCAAGCCCTCTGAATGGACAGATGCATTGAGGACAGCATTTCTAGAAGGGTTCAAAGCCTTTCTGGATCTCCTTGGTTGTATGCAGGTATGGATTCATGCAAGGTTGACCTGCTATTGGTGGATGGTTCTGCGAATTTCATGGTACATCATGTATGTTAATGGAGATCCTACAAAAATGAGAAATCGGCGCACTTGTCAATGGTTCTGTGTCCAGGGCATGGAGGAGGTGAAACGCCAGTTCGGTCAGCACATCGAGGTTGAACCAGAGTGGGAGGCTGGCTTCTCTCTGCAGATCCAGCTCCGCCACATCCTCTCCATGTTCCAGGACTGGTGCGCTTCTGACGTAAGTCCCACCGCACAGACCATCAGAGGTAAAAAAGAAGATAGCGATCGTTAATAAACTGGGCGAAAGGCGGCATGTTGCCCTGCGTAACTCCACATCCTCATTCGCCCACGTGCAGGAGAAGGTCCTGCTCCAGGCCTTCAGAGAATGCCACGGAGCACTGATCCATTGCAACCACCGGGCCCACCAAAGCGAGCCTACCGACTTCTACATGTGCAAGCAGATCCTCCACATCCGTCCTTACAAAGTCTCCCAGGAGCCTGTCAGCATACACCTGCCCATCTCCCGGCTGTTCGCTGGTAAGTCTGCTGCAATGTCTCTCTCTCTGTCTCTGACTCAGACTCTGTGTCTCTGTGTGTCCCTGTCTGCATGAATTCAAATTGAATAGTCCTAATCTGGAGGACTCTCTGGAAAGCACTCCCTGTGTGACCGCCACTCTGTTTGTTGTCCTCCACAGGCTTGTATCTGCACCTGTGCAGGACCGGGGCCATAGAGCGCCTCCACCAACACGTCGACCCCGTAAGTAGCCTTTCACCCCGCCAACGCAACTTTTGAATGACGCCGACATTTGAATGAGGTTGTAAAGACTCTTCTGGTCCCGCTGTTCCAGGCGAGCTACGACTACACGTACCTGGCAGAACACTCTCTGCGCTGCCTGGTGTTGGTGGCGCAGGTCTCGGCGGAGATGTGGCGCCGGAACGGGCTCTCGCTCGTCAGCCAGGTCAGGGAGAAGTGATATTGTGTATATTGCCGTGCTCACGCCTCACGTTGTTCAGTGCAGGGCAGTGACTCACTGTGAGCTGTTCCTTCCTCTCAGGTATACTACTATCAGGATGTGAAGTGCCGGGATGAGATGTATGACAAAGACGTCCTCATGTTACAGGTAGAATAAGGAGGGATAATACTTCAGCATTGTCATAATACACAATGAACATTACAAAAAAAAAATGCAAATGTTTTATATCAAATATGAACAGATTGCAGCCTCCAAGATGGACCCCAACCACTTTCTCATGCTGCTCTTGTTGAGGTTTGAGCTATTTGACGTCTTTAACGGAAGTACCTCGGGCAAAGATCAGGCAAGAAGAAAAACCTCTATAACCTATTTTCTTTACATCTTTCTGTCTCTGTGTCTCTCTCTGGGACTCTCCCTGTCTTTTTCTCTTTTTCTTTCTATTTCACTCGTCTTCACCCTCTGGTTCTCTGCTATTCAAGCTGTTCTCAACCATCTGAATTTCGGTCTTGCAGGAGCTGCTGAAGCAGTGGAATCGGCTGACAGAGGAGATGCTCTTTCTGTTGATTGTCATCATCGGTACGTCATAAAAGCTCTGATCTTCCTAAGTGTTCAGTCTCTATCCGCCCATTGGCTGTGGGCCCAGTGTTGGACCAATAGCGTTTCTCGTTGGTGCCCACCCAGGTGAGCGCTATGTCCCAGGGGTCAGTGAGGTAACCAAAGAGGACGTGACGATGAGGGAGGTGATCCACCTGCTCTGCATCGAGCCCATGGCCCACAGCGGCCTGGTCAAAGGCCTGCCGGAAAACGTGAGCTCCCCTGCTTCTAATGTTGACCTCTGAATTCCACAAGACGAACAACATAAATAAAATAAACAATGTCAAAAAATAAAAATATAATGTGATGTGAAACTTTTATTTTAACAGGAGAGCAATGAAACCGGCCTGGAGTCTGTTATTTCCAAAGTTTCCAATTTTAAGTAAGTAATCGTTTGAACCAGACAGCGATTTAGCCTGGATGATTTTTGTTATTTAACCTTTATTTTGCAAGAAAAGTCCCATTGAGATTAAAAATCTATTTTTCAAGGTTTTTTGTTGAGATCTAAATGGGATCCTTGTTTCCTAGGAAGCCTGGGGTGTCAGGCCACGGTCTGTACGAAGTGAAGAAAGAGTGTCTGCCGGAGTTCAACCCTTTCTTCTACCACTACTCAAAGTCTCAGCACAGCAAGGTTTGGCCAAAGCTTAAAGCCCACTGCTGGATCCTTGTTCCCTGTTTCTAATGTGGGCGCTCACTATAATGGCTGCTGTCTCTTTTAGGCCGAGGATTCCCAGAAGAAGAGGAGAGCTCAGGAGGGCACTGATCAAGGTTAGTAACATGTTAGTATGTGAGTAAGAGGGTGAGTGTGCCCAAGAGCATGATCGGACCATCAACCCACAAAGATCAATATTATGTTTGTGTATGATAAGGATCACTTTTTACTAACAGAGTGCCACAAGAATGCAGGTTGAGATGTTGATATCCATTTGAACTGATTTATTAGCACCACAACAATTGTTAAGTTAAGTTGCACTTAACCGGTTGCCATAGAGTGCCCCCTAAGGCATGGGAATAACAATGCATACTGTTGACTCTACATTGCATACATAAGCAAAAAGGTATGCTCTACGGGCTCAGCTGTTATCCGCTGTAAGAACTCAATCCGAGATTAGAGTTGGACCAGAAACCGGTTTTAAAGGAAAACTTTGGACACTTTGGTGGTCCTGCGTGTTTCTCTCCACCCAGCCCTACGGCCTCCCGTGCCGCCAGCCTTCTGCCCGGCCTTCTCCAGCGTGGTGCGTCTGCTCAGCTGTGACATCTTTGTCCACATCCTGAGGCGAGTGCTGCAGAGGGCCGCCAAGGACCGCTCCACGCAGTGGACTGAGGCCATGGTCCAGAGGGTAGGTGCCCGCTGGCCAACTCGCTTCCACCCGGTTCCATCCAGTTTCTTTCTCTGTTTTTGAGTGTCTTTACACTGACTGACCTGTAGTGACCATGTCGTATGTGCCCTCTCTCCAAGGCCCTGCATCTGATTGGACAGGCACTGCTGGAGGAAAAGTCCCAACTGGAGGCCGCTGCAGATGAGGAGGTGGCCTTTGATTTCAGCGTCAAAGCCCGTGGTAAGTGGAGGCCATTTTGCCTTGGTAATGTTTTGTTGAGTCGAATGTCTTCTTTTACCATGGCTAGTCCTGCGTCAAACGATGATATCCATTGTCTGTTACGATGCCCTATTGATTGTTTCTATTTTTTATTTGACGATGAAGTGATAAAAATGAGCTGAACATGTTTAAATGCTCATCTCTAGTTATCTATTTGCTTTCTCTGACGACGCGCTGAACACTTCAGTGTCAATTCAGATTCGTATTCATTCCATTCTTGCGAAGGTGCACTTGATCCATTGTCAAGCATTAACTGCTAGCCTCTGTGGTTCGCGTTGTTTTTGTCACGATCCAAATCTGTTTCACTGGTCCCTTTTAGGGTTGGGCTCGGAACACAGCAAATCTGTGTTCCAGCTCCTGACCAAAGTCAAGGCCCTTCCTGCGCTGGAAGGCCACAGCGACATGGTCAAGTGGATCCTCCAGGTGAGCTCATGAAGATCCCATCGTTCACACATAGTGTGAAGTGACCGTTTCGTTTATCTGTGGGTCATCTAGATGTTTGAGTTGGTGAAGATTAAGAGGGTTTCATTCTGTGTTGATCTTCTAGATGTTTGAGGTGGTGAAGGGCCACAGAGAGAAGAACAGCCCATCCGCCTCCGTGAGCATGGACACGAGCAAACCAGAGCCAGAGGTAAAGACTACATATCGACAGATTATAGACAAGAGAGACCGAATTGGTTGATGTGTAACATATCCATTAACAGGACTTTTTTAGAAACGCACCGACAAGAGAAACAGTGTTGTGAGTTTCCTGAAAAGATGCATTTAGCAGATCGTTTTATCCAAAGTGACTTACAGTAAGTACTTGTCAGAAGAAAGAAAAACAATATATCACTGTTGGTTACAGTAAGGATGTTTATATAACCAAGTGCCATGCACTAACAGGTTAACCCATTCCCCGCATACAATGATAGCTAGGGTAAGATGCTACACAATGTTTTTATTTTTAAGTGCAAACACTAACCCTAACATACAATAAGAGGGGTGTTTTTAGGAGTGTGTGTGTGTGTGTGTGTGTGTGTGTGTGTGTGTGGTAAGGGAGGTGGCGATGCAGAGTCCAGGTGAACTCTGCATCTGACATGCCAGTATTATAAACATGCATGCCGCTTGTATTAAAGAAAAGAGATTGGAACTTTATATGTGGCTCACTCCTGGTCAATGGGGAGCGATGTCCCTAATGCCCTCCCCTCCTCCCTGGACCTCCTCCAGGTGGCCCAGGACAAAGACAAGGCTGAGCGCAAGAGGAAGGCGGACGCCGCCAAGCTCCACCGGCAGAAGATCATGGCCCAAATGTCCGCCATGCAGAGGAACTTTATCGAGTCCAACAAGATGCTGTACGACAACATGCCGGACAGCAGCAGCAGCAGCAGCAGCAGCAGCAGCCACCCGGGACCGGTCGCCATGTCTAGTGAGAGGTAGGGTGGTGGTTTTAAATCTGGTTTATTGTTACAGTTGTAGATAATCAACACACTAAAAGGCTTTTGCATGGTTGAGTCTAATTTGAGTTGGGCTGTACCCAACTCAAACTCCACTCAGATTCCCCAGTTCAATTGATTATTGTCCGATTCGTGGCAATATTGTAAAGCGGTATATATTGATTTCAGCTTACATGCACCGCTCCACTAGATCTTTTCACAATTTTGGTCCCACTAGTACATTTTCCCTGACTTGTCTCCCCCCTCCCATCCCGCTCCAGCTGTGTCCCGGAGCAGCGAGAGCGCTGCGTGGCCCTGGGCCCCCAGCGGGGCTCCACGCCCGCCCACCGGGAGGTGCTGACCTGCATCCTCTGCCAGGAGGAGCAGGAGGTGGCGGCGCTGTCCCAGGCCATGGTTCTGACGGCGTGCGTGCAGAGGTCCACGGTGCTCACCCAGTGCCGGGGGAAGACCCTGGGCACGGAGAACGCCTGCGGTGGGTCTCAGACTCAGGGCTGCCTCTTCACAGCGTGCCCCCTCCTTTAGTCTCTCTTCGGCTGGACACGTCCACGCTCCCGACTTTGTGAAACTTGATTCTGTAGGGTACATTTACATTACATTCAGGGCATTTAGCAGGCGCTTTTAACCAAAGCAACTTAGTACATTTGTCAGAAAAAAGAGAAACAATAAATCTATGCAAGTACAGTAAGGATGTTCATAGAACCAAGTGCCAAGCACTAACAATCACTAGGTCAACCCATTACCCTTGCAGGTAACGCAGCTCCATCCAACTCGCTCTTCATGTCCCCTGACCTGGTGGTCGGGACGCACACTGGCAGCTGCGGCCACATCATGCACTCCAGCTGCTGGCAAAAGTGAGTCCTTAGTGTGTGCGTAATCTGCTCTTAAGAGTTGTACGTTGAAGGACGTACAACATACAATAAGTCAGTACATGTATCCCCTCATTGAGCTTCTGAGCCGGTTCCTGCAGGTATTTCGAGGCGATCCAGAACACGACCAGGAACCGCCTCCACGCCGAGCTGATCATCGACCTGGAGAACGGCCAGTACCTGTGTCCCCTGTGCAAGTCCCTGTGCAACACGGTGGTGCCCCTCATCCCCCTGGAACCCCTCACCCTCGACTAGTGAGTGACCGTCTAGAACTAGCTGAAGAAGAATAACTTTGTTTTAGGACACTTCGGCCAGCAAAATATTTGCTTTAATTTTAGACCTTGATAATGGGAAGATACAGGCAGCAAACTTAACAAGTGTACATTCAGTGAGACAATAGGTAAACAAGATTCTTATCGGAAAACGTTTGCATTGTGGGTGGTTAATACAAAGGGTTAATGACCATCATGGAGAGTTTAGGATTGGTCATGGCTGAAGTCAGCCATGACGGGAGAGGCCAAGTTAAACTGCATTACACTATGGGTGGTCTGCAAAGCTACTTGACTATTAATGGATCTACGCTAGTCAGTCTATTGGCTTGGCCTTAGTATCAGACTTTGTGGCTACAGTGGAACCTCTCAATTAGAGAGAGGAAGTGAGGTATTGCTACGTCCAAGGAGAATATATACAATACCTTTTTTAATTGACCTGTAAATATATAATCAATGTTAATATATAATTTGTACATTGTAGTTCAGATTAATATTTCAACAACACTATCCCAACTATGGATGTTGTGTAATCCACACGGGGGATGGGCTCCCCTGTGTCACGGCCGTTCAGATGCTGATGTCTCCCCTCTTGTCATGCAGCGAGAATGCAGAGATAGTGGGCCAGCACCTGACCCTGCCCCGCTGGATCCAGATCCTCCTGGCCAGAATCGACGGACTCAAGTCCATCAATCAAAGCTGCGGTGAGAACAGATCTGACAGAGCTTGTGGTAGCCGTGGTAACCTGATGGTTGTAGACCAAGGGAGGGGCTGAGTGGAGCAGAACAAAGCCAAGCGGTTTGAGGTTGTCTGGTTGCTGCGTTGCAGAGAGCGCGTCTCCCGAAGAGGCGACTGGGCTGTGTGGAGAGGGTCAGCCCGACTTCAGGTCCATCCTGAGCTTTGGCGTGCAGGAGCCGTGAGTGACCGTGAACGTACTCCTTGTGGCGATCGTCGTTTTAAACACGGTGTTTTCTGCAGGGGGGGGGGGGCAGGCGTCTGGGAGCGCTGACGTAGCTGTGTTTTCAGGAGGAAGTTCTCGGACAGCATAGCTGAGATGCTGGTGGTGTGCGCCACCACGGTGCACCGGGTGGGCCTGGAGACCCCGCCCAACGAGCTGTGCCCCCACGTGCCCACCATGGCCTGGAACACGTGCGCCTTCACCATCCAGGCCATCGGTGAGCCCTCAGGCACCCGCGGTTCTCACTGAACCCTTCACTGTGTGTTTGAAAACCTTAACTAGTTAGTTACTTCAGTCATTTCAATCTAACGCCGTCATGGTGCTTAATCAATAATCAATGGGTTGTCTGATTGGCTATGCATTTATAACTGTGGCAACGGCAACAGGAAGGTTGGGTTTTTGTTATTTTTGTTAGGCTTGCATTTTTTGTTTTTTTAAATATTTCTCCTTTACAATTTCTTTGTTGCAGAAAATGTGTTACAGGAAGAAGACAAAGCGCTGTTTGGATCTTTACAGAACCGACAGGTTCTCCAAACCCTCTAGAAATGTGTGCAGCCATATATAAACCCTGCTGTTTATCTGTGGACAATATGACTAAAGGTCTTCCGTCTTTCAGCTGGTGGGTCTGAACGCCGTCATTCAGTTCTCCGCCGCCCAGAGGCTCAAGTCCGCCCAGGCTGTGATCCAAACGCACTTTACCGACATGCTCGCAGGTACGCCGTCCATACAACGCAATGGGCCTATGTCCTCGCTCTATTGGTTACCTGTCGAGTCTCACCAGATGTCCCTCCCCCGTCTTCAGTCCTGTTGCCGACCATCAGCAGAGAGAACACCCCGTCTATCCTGGAGGTGGACTTCTTCCATCTTCTGGTGGGTGTCCAATCACGTCATTACCAGACTTTTAACACCAGGCACTTGGTTACTTTTACATTTAGGGCAATCAGCAGATGCTCTTATCCAAAACGATTTAGTGCATTTAGTACATTTGTCAGAAGAAGGAGAAACAATATATCGCTATGGTTACAGTAAGGAAGTTAATGGAACCAAGTGCCGAGCACTAACAGTTGCTACCATTCCAAGTATACAACAAAGATCGATAGGATAAGATGCTACACAATGCTTAGTCCTATTTTTAAGTGCCAGGGCGTTCATAATACAATAAGTGTGTTTAGAGGTGTGTGTGTGGGGGGGGGGGGGGGGTTAAGTGGGAAGTCTATGCAGAGGATAGATGTACGCACCGTTTCCATTATATAAATGCTC
>JAOPUA010000137.1:9130526-9142221 GCA_027122455.1 Trisopterus luscus | reverse complement strand
ACACACACACACACACACACACACACACACACACACACACACACACACACACACACACACACACACACAGCGTGTCTACCACATAATATCTTGCTGCACCTGAAGTTGCTCTTACTTAGAGCTATATGTAAGCTGTTTTCTAATCTTCATTTACCCAGGATGGATTTTTCTGACCACTTTCCCCTCGTCCAATCATTGCTGCACTTTCAGCTGTGCCTCATTCTCATTCAAAACACGGGCTGGGAGCTGCCTGGCGAGGCCAAGCCGATAGTTGTTCCCAAAGGATAACCCTGGGCAGCATAGACATGATCAGCCATCAGCTCTCTGGCTCAGAGTCGTCGGACCCCCTGTGGGTCCGTTCCCCATATCGTTTAGTACAGTGGCACAGTGGAGCGGGTAGAAAAATAGCTCACTATAATTATTTTTTTTACCCTGAGCAAATTTAAATTCTGAAAGCTAGACAATAAAAAATGTAGTGATTGAAATGTAAAGAAAAGACATCCAGAAACACCAAAATGTGAGCAGTTTCAGGAGGAATATATCGGAATGGGATTCACCTCTACCTGCTCTGACCCTCCCCTGGTGTTGGGCTTCTTTTGTGGGGAGAAATTTGCCAACAATTACATGAAGCACAGGTCCATGTTTCTCACTAAATTGTGAGTATTCTTTCAAGGAAATTTTTTTTGCGCCGGGGAAGGGGGTACTCAGTTGAAAAAATATCTTAGAAGGGTTACACTAGTAGAAACGGTTTGAGAACCACTGATTAAGTATATGGTGCGTTCCTTTGAAAAGAAGTGTGGTAGAGATAGTGAGGGTTCACTTGCCTGTGAGCTCGATCAGAGCCACCTCGTAGAACATCTTCTCCGCCTGGATGAACTGCAGGGCCTTCTCATCTGATGGGGGGGGGGGGGGCGTGAAGGATGCTTTGGGTTCCAGTGGCAGGACAGATTTGTTGCATTTTAAAACATCTGGCACACACACACACACACAAACACACACACTCATCTTCCGCATGGCAACATGGAGCACTAGCGCCATGTATCTATAACTACAAACTTCTACAATAAACCGTCTTACAACCTCCCCACCCTGCGTCCCATGTCTGCAGGACCCAGTGAAGGTCACCTCCAGCTGCAGCCAGCTAGGTGGCGGGATTCAAAGACCTTGGTACACAAACTCTATTTAAATAAGTTGAACTCATATCTTGATACTAAAATAAAACACAGAGCCATGCGACAATGATTACCCTTTGTACATTCTACGCTGCGTTCTGTATTGTTTTCACATAGCCTGTTCTTCGGTTGAAAATCGTGTAGTTATGCAAGTATAATAACATTTACAGGTAGAATACTGAGACTGAAACGTTTCTTTAAATTTAGCATCAGATCGTCTCTGTACAACATGCTTACTTTCTGAAGCGTCTCTTAAAATAGCCCCTGCCTCACACTGTTCCACAACAGAGCTCCTCTGGTTGCCAAGTGACTCCATTGATACTTGACAAGGGAGTTTGTAGTTCACTTCCAAGAAGAATGTACCTAAAATAAACACAGACACCGCAGCGCTGTCCTCCTGAATCTCCATCTAAGCCTCTGTCTATTCTATTATGTAAACTGTAATTTATCCAAACTTCACCTCGACTGCGTCAGAGCACTGTCGACGGTGTCTCACCTGGCTCAGTCCTACACACTCCACCTCCAGGGTGGTAGTGAGAGAGCGAGTCCCCTTTGACCTGCTGGGCTAGGTAAACATCTACGCCAGCTGGCCTCCTCCATCCCACTCCTCCATTCTGCTCCCATGATTAATATTCATAAGCTTCCCACTCCTGAGCAACAAGACACGCTACAGCACTCTCTACTGATACCCTGCGCAAGAAGAACAAAACACAACTCAGGAATACATCACAGGGAATCCAAAGGCACAGGGGATAAATAGCGTGAAAACGTCCATATGCAAAACTTGCCCAAACACGACAGATTACATCCTGCTTTCAAGACCAGAGTGAGTGTGTGTGGGGGCAGAGGTTATAGGGTGGTGTAGGGTGGTGTAAAAATGGCTTTATACATCTGTGGGGACTGAGGGCGGTGGGATTGGCTGGGGTTGGGTGGGCTACCTGGCAGCCTCAGTGGGCATCAGATCAGTAACAACTGGGCCATCTGGGAAGGGGTGGGGGATTAGAGGAGCCGGTGTCACCAGAGGTCGCAGCACTACTCTGCAGGTCACTGGCATATTTATAGCCCTGGTCTGGACGGCAACAACACAACAGCCAGACCCAGCAAGGGAAATCTCACGCTTCCCTCTCACGCACAAACATGCACACACGCACGCACATGCACATGCACATGCACTTGCACGCAAGAATGCACACACACACACGCGCATGCAGATACACACACGCAAAACACAAACAAACACACATACACATACACCCACATACACTCACGCACACACACAAACATTTACAAACACACACACACACACAGACACATTCTGCTCTCTCTACGTCTCCACCTCCAGGCTCTCTTCTAGACGGCCGGTAATTGGGCCGAGCTCCAAAAGTGTCCATTAAATCAGGCACCTCCAAGGGCACCTCTGGGTGCACGTGCGACACAATTCCACCAAGGACCCCGACGGAAATAACCATCTGAAGTATAGCCCCCCCCCACCAAGGGGATCCAAGGTTTTTTAGATGATATCCATTTCAACCATATCAACTAACCCCCCACAGAAGCGTGTATGAACGCATTAAATGTGGTGTTTATTCACTGATGATATGTGATGAATGGCCCAGCGTGTTTCCCTTTGATTTGGGATATCATGGAAAGGAGAGCAACGTCCTAGCCATGAACTGCTCGTCAAGCAACCCTCAAATGCTCCCGCAGGCGGCACTCAGAGGTGACCTTTAGATACGGCCGTGTTCTGATAGCAGAACTTAATGTAGTTGCCAAAGCTGCCCTGACTAGGACAGGACTAAAGAGGAGAACCTGGATCAAGTTAAAGCACATGTCATTACAATGTGTTAACCAGTATGAATACAACCAGCAAACCTGTATTGGTTTGGTTGGAACATTGTGTGGGACATTAGCGGCATGTAAAGGCTTCCTTCATGGTGATATTCACGTGAAGCTCAAGAGGTCCTCTCTGGTGTGACTCAGCGGCCCTATCGCCTCAACCTCTCAAGGGCCGTTTAAGACCTCCTCCCCTCCGGTGCTCTCATATGAGCCACACCAAACCACATCACACCAAACCACACCACACCACACCACACCACACCACTACCACAATACACCACACCACAGCACACCACACCACACCACTACCACACCACACCACACCACACCACACCACACCACACCACACCACACCACACCACACCACACCACACCACTGATCTGAAAGACGCTTTCCTTAGTGCACCTCAGCTAGTGAGCATGTCAGATTTAAAGACAATACTGATAGACATAGTATCTGGCTAACTATAACTAGACATGACTCGTTTCTGGCTCACTATACACACAATGCTGATATGACTCTCTCATGACTCTTTTCTGGCTAGGTTTACAAAATGTGTACAACTATACTGCAGTATTATATTGCCAAAGTGTATAAACTATTATGTCAAACATGTCAACATAAACATGCATATAGCATAGTTCTCCAAAAGTAAATCAATCACAGTTTACTTTTGGAACTAAGCCGCATTTGCACATGACAGCGATACCGATCATCAATCATCGGTCCCTTCAAACGCTCCCTATAGGCCAGCGAGACTTCTACACCCCAGGAGGGCTCTCTGCAGACTCATGGATGGTTAAAGCCCAGACACGTTGGGGAGATGCATCATCAAGAGGAACCATCTGCTGAGGTAGATTACCTGAGCAGGCAAAGGCAGGTCAATGGTTGAAGTGTCTCTTCATTATGAGAGAAAGGGAGAACAAGGTAGAGAGAGACAGAGAGAGGGAGGGAGAGAGAGAAGAGATAGAGGGAGAGGGATAGAGAGAGAGAGAGAGAGAGAGAGAGAGAGAGAGAGAGAGAGAGAAGAGATAGAGGGAGAGGGAGAGAAGAGATAAAGGGTGAGGGAGAGAGAGATAGAAATATAGAAATGTGAGGGAGAGAGAGAGAGAGAGAGAGAGAGAGATAGAAAGAGAGAGGGAGATGGAGAGAGCCTGAGGGCGAGGCTGTATATCTAGAAACGTGACACTTCTCTATTATCTTTATGAGCGCTGTAGTGTGGTGGAGGCGTCCTGGCAGCGAGCAGCTCTGGGAGTGCAGACACAGGTTAATTAGTGCTTCCCACACTCTGTTGTGCAGCAGATAAGGGGCTACAAATCCTCTTAAGAGGCCGACACACAGCCCCCCCGAGCTGCCCACAAAAAAACACAAGCAGAGGCACTCAGGGACAAATGTTGTGATTATGGACTCCTGTGTGGAGACCCCTTTACCTCACCCCCCACCACCCCACAGCCCCCCTCAGTGTTTCTACAGATTTCTACAGGCCTCAGTGGTCCTGCCTCCTTTGTAGCAGAATTTACTGCGCTTCCATGTGCTGCTATGCCCTGCCAGTGTGACCTTTACGGGAAGATGATCCTCATTTGACCGCCATCTTGCCCATATCTGGCCCTCATCATGCACACCGCTGGGACCAGAAGAACCTAAGGCTTCTAGACGCCCGTCCTAAAGCCATTGCGTTGTTTTGGGGTCGATTTAAGGATACAGTTCTTCTCGCTGATGAAGAGTTCCGCGATCTGTAAATCATAGAGAATCCAATATCAGACAGGAGTAGTGGACGCTGAATAATTCATCTCCCAGAGTCCTTTGTTGTTGTTTACATGCATGTAATGGCCCTTGTCAGTTATTGTGCGCCACTTGTGCAGTCAACCTCCAGCTCTCCATGCAATGAGTCGCATTACACCGACACAACCGTTCAGTGCACTGACATCTGAGACATTTGGGAGATTTTCTCAATACACCTCTGATAACCATCTGCATCGTTGGAGTAGGCTACGTCACAGTACCGACACTTAATGCCCATGACATAACACAGGGCACCATAGGTGTTTAAACCAAGTTGTATTGAATTAATGTAGCTACGATGGTGATGCATGGAGAATATAACCTTGCTGTAAACAGAGACAAAGCTATCATTCATACTTCATGTATCCGTGGTCAGTTTTGAAACATGCTTCTATTGAAAGATCTTTTTGAATTTCCAGTACAGCCAATTGTGCCGCATCGACGTGGCAGCCATGATGGATTGTGGCGCTGGTTTTGACATTGGACCTACAGATGTTGAGAAGAGTTCTCTGTCCTCTGTGTGTACTGACTCCTAGGCTCCTAACTCCTAGGCTCCTCCTTAGGGTGCTAACGCTTGCAACTCAAATGTATCTGTATGGTAAGACAGACAGGTAAGAGACAAAGAGTATATGTGTGTTTTTGTGTATTTGCACCTTAAAGAGAGAGCGAGAGAGAGACAGAGACAGAGAGAGAGAGAGAGAGTGCATGTGTAAATAGTAAGAGTTAACAGAACGTGTGTTTGCACGTAGCATTGAGTGTTATGCATTCCAGTGTTTGTACACGGGTGTTTGTACATGCTTGCAAAATACTTGTGTGGTGGGAGCTCATGTGCATGGAAGTGTGCTTGTGTCAATGTGAGTGTGTGTGTGTGTGTGTGTGTGTGTATGTGCGTGTGTGCATGGTAGTGTGCTTGTGATTTTGCTTATGTCCATGACTGTGTGTGAACATGCGAGGGAGTGTGCTTGCGACGATGAGTGTGTTTGTGTGTGTATGTGTGTGAGTGTTTGTGTGCGTGTGTATGTGTTAGAGAGTGTGTGTGTGTGTATTTTAGAGAGTGTGTGTGTGTGATTGTGTGTGTGTGTGTGTGTGAGTGTTAGAGTGTGTGTTCGAGAGAGTGTGTGTGTGCTTCCCCCCCCCCCCCCCTGTCTGGCTCACCTGGTGCAGACAGTTGGGCAGGGAGGTGAAGCTCTGCACGTGGCTCAGTCCCAGCAGGCAGCTGAGGAAGCAGTGCAGGGCGGCCTGGCTCTCCCCCTGCTGCTGGAGCTGCTGTCCCAGCTCGAAGAGGCCCTCCCTCCCCCCGCTCAGCATCCCCTAGTCCCGGTCAGAGGAGGCACCACTTCCTGCCATCGGAGCCCAGGACAAACTGCTGCCTCCCTCGGGCTCTGTCCTTCCTTCCCTTCTCCTCCTGCCTCCTTCTTTCTCCTTCCGCCTTTCTCCTCCACTTCCCTCTCCTGCCTCCGCTGCCGCTGCTGCTCCTCTCTCCGAAGCAGACCGCGGGCAAAGTGTGAACTGCCAGAGGGGGAGAGAGAGAGAGAGAATGTGAGAGAGAGAGAAATGAGCACGCGGATGCTAGCATAGACAGAGAGAGAGAGAGAGAGAGCGCTAGGGAGAGACAGAAGAGAGAGAGAGAGAGAGAGAGTGCTTAAGGAACGGAGAGCTCCTTGTTGAGAGCGAGTCAAGGACAGGTGGTGAGAGGCTGAGGGAGCTTTAGCGACTCACTCTCCACAGAGCCGTTCCCCTCCCGCCCTCCCCTCCCTGCTTCCTTCCACGCCGACGCATCGCGGAAGGAGGAGAGGGGAAGTGAGAGGGGATTTGTTTATTTTGAATGACAGGGCTCTGGTCCAATAGCAGCGCTACACACACGCTGCTGCCCAGTCAGCATGTGAGCGGGTCTGAGCAAGCAGTAAAATGGATGGATACTGAGCTACAATGCGCTCTCTCTCTTTTGCCGACTCTCTCTCTCTAGTGGTCTCTCTATCCTTCTCTCTCCACTATCGACTGAACCTCATTTGAATTTCAATTCAACTAATTTTAGCTTGACCTGATTTTAAGAATATTCACAGGGCATTAAATAAGCATATATTATTTAGTACCTCCGTGCTTGCAAGAAAAATAAAAAAGCATAAATATGAAGGAATAGTGATCCTGAAGCACAAAAAGATTTAATAGGCTGACTGAAAATCCCATCAGCTTCCAAAACCTTGCTCAGAGATAGAGTCTGTGAATGTGAGAGGAACAGCAATAAAATTATGTTCGAAAATGTATTTGAATTTCTTATTGAGGTCATGAGACTTGTATGATTTAGTAAGACACAGCCAAGAGCAACACAACACACTGATTAAAGGCGTGAACACATGATATTCTATCACTCCCCTCATCGACGCCTTGCAGACTACTTTTTATAGACTAGGCAAACATTTGCTTGGAGAAGGGGGCGCTAATGGGTATTAGCACTTGTTGGCTCATTACTCTGTGGGCGGAGGGCAGCGACTCCCCCCTGGAGCCCAGGAGGAGGCGTGGAGAGCCCAGGGCCACATGATTATCATACATAATGACATCACAGGCCCTTTGACCACCATAGCTGGAGACCCAGCCTGGGACCTGTCTGTCCACGGCACGCTAGCAGGTTAGCCTGTGGATGAGCACATATGTGTGTGTCTGCATTGACAGTATATGTGCATGCGTTTGTGTGCATAAATTCATGTATTCATGAGTGCATGTGTAAGTGCCTCTGTGTGTGAGTGCAGATGCATAAGTGTGCGTGTGTGCATATGTATGTTTGGGGTTGTATGTGTGAGTGCATGTGTGTGTGTGTGTGTGTGTGTTGGCAATACAACCAAGCGGTCAGAGTCTGTCCCCATTAGAATCCACTCCACCCAGTTGAGTAGGAGGAGGTTTTAATAATGGCGGCGGAGTACATGGGCAGGGTTCAGAGAGCATTAGCATTTGTGTGTGTGTGTGTGTGTGTGTGGGTGTGTGCGTGCGTGGGGACTAATAGCATCAGGAGAAGCCGGGGGACTTGATTATGGTAATGCGGGCTACTTTATACCCTTGCCGCCAGAGAGCGAGGGCAGGCTGGAGGCAACAGGCAGGTGATCCTGCTCACTTTACCCCGGGGTCAGGAGGGTAAGCGACAGAGAGCCGGCAGAGAGTGCAGGAGGAACCAGGTGGGTGGAGGAAGGCCTCGAGGACTGAGTGAAGAGACTCGCGGTCGGACGTCTGCTCGTCTTGTCATCGTCATGGAGATCCATGTCCTCGTGAGAGGGCCAGCCAAGCTGCGGGGAGAGACACACGCGCAGCCGGGACAAGATGTCGGCTTGTTGATGATAGACGTGACGACGTCTGGACGCTGTTCAACACGATGGACCTGTGGTCCCCTGGGATCATGACATTGGTTCAGTTAATGTTTCATACTAAAGCCTAAATAATATGCATATAATTAATATAATAACATAATGAGAAGTTATTAAAGGATGATATTAGTCAAATCATCACATCATTACATCACATCCAGATCAAAGCACAATTAATTTAAATTATATACACTGCTTGTTAAGACGATACGCTTTCATTGGTTTTCCTGAACGCCTCTCTGCCAGACCCAGTACGATGGTATCCGGCGCTCCTCGATGCTGACGGATGGTCTCCGCGAGAGCAGGAATCCATCTGTAATTGGAGTATGGATTGCCTGTCGCGTGCAGTTGATAGACAAATTTGTCTGAGTGTTCAGTAAACAAGCCGCAGCCGGTATTCAAACAAGCCGTGGAGCCAGGCTAATCTGGACGTACAGCACGCCTTGCCTCGGAGACGTCGCGGGGGAAGTGGAGTGGAGGGTCCATGCGTGAAATGCCATGCATCAATACCTTTTGCACCCAACAAAGTGCGTGTTCATTTGTTCTGACGTTTTCTGAGCACACACGTGAGACAAATGGTACACAAACTGGAACCCAAAATACTTTGTTCTGCAGCCATTGCAGAACAATGTATTTTGGGTTCCAGTTTGTGTTCCCTACTTCCCTACTCAGGATGTGCTCGTAAATCACCGCGGATTTAATAAACCGTTTGCCGGGATAATTCTTTTTGCATACTCCAGCGAGTCAGCAGCAGTGGTGGAAGTACATTGCCTCCTCTTTCACATCCACGTGTCGTTTCACAGCAGTGCGCATGGCTCTGCATCAGCAGATACTATTTTTATTTACTGCTTTGTGCACATTGTGCTGACCCGTCTCACCCAGGGGCCCGGGGAACGGAACATTTCCTCTCTGTGTGAGTGACAGCCGCTCCCCGTTCACAACATGCCGACTCGATGGATCTGAAGGAGTCACGGAGATGCCTGTGAGACTCCGGTCTCCAAACCCACACGACCCATTGTTATGAAGCCGGACACTGGTTCACAAGCGAACAGTACACGCTGCTTTCTGCTCTAGTTGAGGAGCATTAACACTGGAGTCAGGAGTAGAGGGTTTGATTCCCAATAGAGCCTTCCGTGCTAAGAATGCACGCACAGTCCATGCTACGGATAAAAGTGTCGTCAAAAGGAATGTATTTATTCCTTTATATAGATACAGTCTTTACGGTAAGGCATGCGGTCCACCAGCGATGTTAAACCTCTCTTTTTCTGCTGCCATCCTACCTGGGGTGGGCAGGGGCCACCGTTTGGTGATCCAGGCTCTGTCAGTTTTTATTGGCTTGGCTCAAAAATCCTTGCTCCTGAAACCCACTTTATGACCTCCATGTAATCAGCAGTAAACGCTCCCGCCATCTGTCTCTTTTCTAACCAATTATCTGACCCGATGACTTTTACTGACAAACAGCGCACTGGTAAATACAGTAAGGCCAATCCTCAGGTGATGTTCCCCACGTCGTCATAAATCATCCTCTCACCGCTATTCATAATTTAGTTTGTTGCGTTCTTTTTTTTCTCTGAGTCAATTTTAATTCCAGTTGTGCTTTGAAAGCAAATACTGCCCTTGAACCGTGACCGGCTCATTCATTAACGCATGAATCATCCTAAACCACGCGCAATTATGTCCATAGGCAACCTCATTACTTTGCTCATTACAGTGGATGCTTTGAAGGGGTCACAGAGTACTACTGGATGTGACTGCTGCAAGGTAAGGGCTTTAGCTTTATAAATGCGCTCAATGAAAGACTCTAATGAGTGCCTTTATAACGACCGGTATAATTATTATGGTATACAGTAGGTCCATCAGTTCCTTATTATTATTATTATTATGATTATCTAAACCAAGCATTGCAACTTGCATCACTTTCAGGAACAGAACTCGTGTTCAGAACTGGACTACTGTCTTGTATTCCACTCTAGCACCCCCTAGTGGAATATATTGCGTCACACATCCACGGGGATATTGTATTTTATTATAATCGGTTTAATAATAATTACAACTTTTCAAAACAGTCTGGCAGACAACTAATCAGGTTACTCAAGCTATTTATTTTGTAGGAATAAACACATAAACTATCAATAGCCAATTGAAAGATACTTTATTCAGCATTGTGACAGTTTAGTAATATAGTAATGGTAATATACCTTATAATCATGAATACTGTACAACAACATCATTCATTTCTTCTGATTAATTTATTCATATGGGATGAACCGATCGATGATTGTGGAGTATAATAAAGTTTCTTGGCGATATGAACAGTGGTATTTCCCCACAGAGGGTTAATGGAGTGGCAATATGAAGAGTTGACCCCATTCACCTCCTGTTGGAACTACAATCACACTAAGCTCGGTAGCGCAGGGCCTGGAGCTGGAGCCTAACTGATTCCAACAAAATGGTACCGCTAGCTTGAAGCCAACGCTCCCATGTTTCCACTTTCTCTTTTACAACAAGTTCATAACTTGTTGTCTGCTCATCTGACCTATTTGGGCTTTTCTAAATGCCTTCTGTTGCCAATTAAAAATCTCCACGGACCATGAGATGAGACTGACCGAGGGGAACAGTGGACAATGGCCGCCGCAGGTGTCCATTGGCTCCACCAGGAATCTGATTGGATAAGTTGTAATTACATCACTGGCACCCGTACAACAACAGCCATCCTCTCCCTCCCCATCTGTCTCTCGGTGCAGTTACGTTGTCCTCTGCTTCAGTCAACCCGCGATGATTTTCTGCAGAATACCTTTTCTGTGTGTGATCGCAGGCCATTAGGAGCGCAGCGGGAGAAGGTGAGCTCGGGAGATAATCCTGTTTGGACGCACTGGTGTGCTGCCAGTCCAGCTGCATTTACCAGACAAATCTCCAACACTTGGGACTAACGTTTCCCTTCAGTCAGGGAGAGAATGCTGACCGTCACACGGCCAATGAAAGAGCATCCCTTTAAAGACAGTTGGCATGTTCGAAGACACAGACACAGACACAACAAACAGAACTGTACTGCACAACAAACCGTCTTATAACCTGGTGCCAACTGTCATGCCAACAGCCTCTTGAGAGAGAGAGAGACAGAGAGAGAGAGACAGACAGAGACAGATAGCGAATGAGAGAGACAGAGACGGAATGAGAGAGACAGATACAGACTCCCACAACTCACAGAACCCCACTCAGCACCTCCTCAGTGAGGCCGTTTAATTTTTTGTTAATGCCCGGGACATTAGGAACAACAGCGAGGTTGTCATGCCAACCGCCTCTTGTCGGACAGGCTGCGTTCCGTGCCGGGTCACACACCACCAGTCCGACCTCTGAGAGCCATGCTAATGGTCCACCCGTGCCACCTGCCAATCAGGGTCAAGTGTTCCCGGGGACACCTGCACCCTGGCTCTGCTCTCCGGCCGATAGCCGGTTTGGATCTGAAATCTCCCGTTTAATTTCTATTGCATAATTGAGGAGACAGGCTGCTGGCGGCTGAGCTCAGATCAGTGCTGCTGTCAGTTGTGGAC
>JAOPUA010000137.1:9058703-9073053 GCA_027122455.1 Trisopterus luscus | reverse complement strand
TGTGTGTGTGTGTGTGTGTGTGTGTGTGTGTGTGTGTGTGTGTGTGTGTGTGTGTGTGTGTGTCTCTGTCTGTGTGTCTGTGTGTGTGTCTGTCTGTCTGTCTGTGTGTGTGTGTGTGTGTGTGTGTGTGTGTGTGTGTGTGTGTGTGCGTGTGTGTGTGTGTGTGTGTGCGTGTGAAAGCGTGTGTGTGTGTGTGTGCGTGTGAAAGCGTGTACAGCATAAAGTACAGCCTGAGGGGGGGTCTTTGGGGAAGCACAGTGCAGCGTCTTCAGCAGATCCATCCTCCACCTGGATAGCTGCAATCAGACGGACTGGGCGGGAAGTCATTACTCGTCTCCCACTGTGGCTCCAAATTATGATTGGAGCGCTGAGTGTGAATTCCTTATCAAGGATTTTAACGCTGCATGGAATATAAAAAGGTGTCTCAGTGGTGCTCAGACGTCTTCTTGATTAATCTGGGCTTTCCCGTCTCTACAAGTGACACACGATGTCTCCCCGAGCCGTGGAGCGACGCGGCAGCTGCTGCTGATATGTTTGAGAACACAGCAAAAAAAAAAAAGACTCTCACTGGACCGCGGCGCGGGGGTGTGGGTGCGTGGGGGCGTTGTGTCGGAGCCTGTGTTCCCCGGGTGGGGCGCCTCCGCCTCGTGATTTCAACCCCAAACTAATAACTTCTTCAAGATGTTCATTTCACTCCCGAGCGTGCGTCACGCGATTAAAAAAAAACAACTGTCTTATGTTGGCAGTCATTAGGAAATGGCGCTCGGCTAAAATCAAACTCTAACGTGATTAGTACTGCTGGGGGAGAATAAATATGGAAATATCACACATTTCAGTATTTATACACCAATTGGAAAAATAATTGTTATGTCTTGGCAGCTTGTACACGGATGTATCATGCAAGCTTTTGCAAACGAGAGTGTGTAGTTTTGCACGCGAGTGTGTACGTGTAAGTGTATGTTTACGGAGATCGTTTCTTGTGTATGTGCGTGCGTACATACTTAATTAGACACTCCCGTTTCCAAATTGCCCATTACACGTCCATATTCATTCGGGCAGCAACAGGTCACATGGCTGCCATGTATCCCACTCAGGTCTTCTAATGAACGCTGTGTAAGCAAGCTGGGAAATGTTACGCGGACCCCTCTGTGTCAATCACTGTTACAACAACCTCCCCCCGTTCCTCCCTCCCTCACTCCCTCTCTCCCTCAATCCCCGTTGACGGAGCGGGAGTCCAGCTGGAGCCCATTCTCTCTCCCAGGGCTGTAATTACCTCTTCTTGGGACTCCCCATCGTCCATTCTCTCTTCTCTCTGCGTCCTGCTTCTCATCTTCTTCACATTATTCAGCAGCGGAAGCCATTTCCTCTTCCCCTGACCCATCGGATGGCTGCTTGTCATCTGACATAGCAGCGGCTGGGATTCAATTTGCAGACATCGCAGCGCCGTGATGGTGTGTGTGCACCCTGGGAGGTTATCCACAGTATAATTTCCAGGCAAGGGGCCGTTTTGTGTGGAGGGGGGATATGCTGATGTTTCACACCACTTATCCTTACAATTTGATATTTCTGCAAAATAACTTTGAGTCATTATGCATTAAAGCGACAGAACTGCAATGTTTCTTGTGCAATGGATTTATATGACCATTAAAGAGCAACTATCCGATTGCAATGATGACAGACGACAGGATATAATCATCAAGAAGAAAAATTATGTTCCATTAGAATCTTAATCTGTTTGTTACAACATCCCAGTTAAATATGGTATTGTAACACGTACATTACACAACAACACATGAAATACATTTAATGGAAATCCTTTGTTGAACACAGCACTGTGAGGCTCTCATTTTCTACCAGCTCACTATGAGTCATCATATGACGACAGATATGTCAATAACATAATACATTTAGTGCCATCCATTTCGCTTCTGCTGGTGCCAGTGAGGGGCGGGTAGTGCCTGGAAATACGATTTGGGTGTATGAGGAATTCAGAGGAGAGCCTCCCGGGTGGGGTGAGTGCATGGAGGCGTTGGTGGTGGAAGTACTGATCTAAATGTTTTGATCTAAATGCATTGATTGTCACTATTAGTGTATTTGTGTGTGCGTGCGTGCGTGCGTGCATTACTGGTTTTTCAACATTACATGAAGCTTCACTCCACTGAAGCTATACCCCTCAAGAGAAATGTAGCAAGCTAAGCTTCAACAACACGGCAAAAAGCTATTTTTGTTGTTAGCATTGGACCAGCTTTATTACAAGTTAACGCTATCTCAGTGTGCATCACAACTGGCAGTCAAACAGAGAGCAGGCCGCTGTTTTTCTGTTTAATTCTTATAACAATAAGCTGTGCTTTCAGCTTTCCCTGCTCCAAAACCAATTCGCCAAAAAATTAAAACATGTGCTCCACATCTCCACACCTCTCCGTCCTCCACCATCTTTTGATCAAGGAAAATCCAGCTTCATGTCTGAGAGTACTTTATTTTCGTGGTATTTCAAGGATTTCAACAGATCCGTCTTTGCACACAGAATCCTTGCTAACCTCTGCTCTGGACGGACCTACATGGACTGACTGAGGTGACCCATACTCTCGCTTAACATCCCACAGAACGTCTCAGGAACACAATCCACACCTTCTAGGGACTTACGAAGCTCATATAGACTGTACTGCAAAGTCCTTTCTTTGGCAACGATAAGCAACAATATAACATCATAATAAACTTTAGTGGTAAGGTAACTCTCATGGCCTCCCCAATACTTTCTCACAGTACTTTGTACTAGTAGTCACAGATCTCCACAGTAGGGCGAGCATAATCATCTCATTATAAATTTCTAATATAACACCCAGTTTCTCCCCTGCCATCGAGGATGCTGTCATTCTCTTTCTTTTTACACACACAGAAAATAAAATACCTTCCCATAGCTGTTGTTTGAGGACAATAACACGGACTGGGAACTGCTGGCAAACCCAATAATTTCCCTCAGCTGTCTCCCTGTGACACACTGGATCGTGTTGATGGGCCGTTACTCAGGTGTTGCTCCACCACTATCATTAGCGGTCAGCCCGTCTGAGAAGCCCGCGGCTACGGAATGCAGAGATTGCGGTGGTGGAGGTAGTTGTGTAGTTGTGGGGGCGTTGCTGGGGTTTGGGATGCAAAGACGGGCTTGTGCTCGGAGCGGCTGGAGCTTTCCACAGTTCCGGTAATAGCTATGGATGGCTGTGTAATCATGGCTCTTTGTTCCCGGCCCTCACTTGGCTGGTTCTGAGGGTAGCGTTGGCCGCTATGTGCATGCACACGCAATTGCCTTGCAATACAGACCGCTGGACGGTTTGTATTGTGTTCCCATTCAACCCTGCAGTCAGGTTGAATGGGAATCATAAAAGATAAATAAGCAAAACCTGGAAGAGGATGTGTGTCCAATCTTTATTTAACCGTTCTGTTCAACACTCGGGGTCCCAAGTTTGCGATGGACGCAAATTAAGTGGTTTATGCAAGGGGCTTTAGAGTAGGTGCTGGAACAACACAGGTGACCCAGAATTCAGAATGGAGATGGAGCGAGAGAACCATGAATATCTCAGACCATTATATGAGGGGAGAGGCACAAACATGTTGAGGCATCTAAGAATCCCTGCCAAAACATTATGATTATCATCTCAAAAGAGAGAAGAGAGCGAAGAAACGTTAAATGAAGGGGGCGATGGGTTCAAGGAAGGTTTCATTTCGACAGATTTATGGGGTTCGGTGCACTGCGCACTTTGCTGTGTGTGAACCAGCAGGACTGCATTTATTTACATAGGCGAATGATTTACAACTTGGCAATGACATTGAACTTTTCCTGAAAATGCCTGAAACATTTCATTATCTTTTTTTCTCCCGGGAGCTGGCAGAGAGAATGTATCGTGACGAAAGCTCTCAGACACAAAGAAGAAGAGAGCGAGTGAGAGAGGCAGGGCTCAGTTTGAATTACGAGGGATATGGAAACACTGGCCCTGGATATTGATTTTGTGAACCCACAGAATATCTTTTTGAGCCTTTAACTCCAAATGAGCTTTATTAAATATTAATGCCGTTGGTTTAGGCTTTAGACATATAATCCTGAATTATAATCCTGCTGTCTGCTCCCTGCTCAGGCTCCACCGCTGTCTTTCTCCTTTCTTATTCCTACTCCTTTCTTTTCCTATTTCTATAAGACTCGGCTGATCTGCTGCCCACCTGGAGTACACCCCAACCCTTTCATTAAGGCTCGCATTGAATTCCGCCGATGCAGCAAGGTGGCTATTCTTTCATGAGAACACCTGCATCTCTCGTGTGAACCACAACCAGCGAATAAACACTCACCTTTATCTTACTTAAGTGCCCTTTGGCCTGGCCCTGAAAACAACATCTGGCCTCTGGGCCTGATATCGCCTCACACTTCGCCTGGCCAGGGTTGCTGTAGAATGGAATCGTTTGAATCACTACGCACACTTTTATTTAAATGATGTTTGAGATGAAACAAGGTGGCCGTTAAACATGACGCATACATTCAGATCTCAAAGAAGTGCTCCTCTGACATTTCAGTGTTTCATCTACACGGTGGGGTGGTGGATGGTGTGACATTTACTGATTGCTCTTTTAGCAATGTTGCACCATGAAAGCACACCTGACATTCCTGCTAGCTGACATGAACTACTGTAACCATGCCAGGGGTGTGCCATGGAAATGAAAAGATGGTATCTTTTTGCCATGTCTTTGCTCCATAAGGTTGGCTGTTTATGTAGCTGCAGCCAGGTCGTGTCAAGGCTTGGCCCGGGTTGTTTCAACGGACCATAGCTGTTCTCCCATGTCAGCTTGTCTGCTGAAGATGTCAATGGGGGAGGTGGGCAGACATCTGCGACTAACTCACTCAACTTCAGCCCAGCCAACTCCACTTCCAGACTCACTTTGTATGTATGAAAGGTTTGTTTTATGGAGACACATTTACGAGACATTGCGTGAAAAGGAAAAAAGAAGAGCAGCTAATTGATGACTTTGTCTAGCTGGCATGTACAGCACTATGGAACAGTTCAACAGAGATTTGGCTTGTGTTATTGCCGCACAATCCGTTGTTTGTTAAGCCATACTTACTTATCTTCACGACTTACATTGCCGTGTAAGGAACAACAATAGTTTTGATATCCGATAAAGCACCAGTTTAAAAGAGTCTGGTTCTTACTTATTGTCAAAGACAACTCTGTCTCATCTGTTTCCATCTCATTCGTCCTGCAGCTGCCACATCAATGGAGGACCACTGATGGTTGAATATTTAAGAACAGAAATAGAAACAGAGGGACCATGTTCTAGTGTCACAACAGATTCTCATTACGAACCAACCTACCTTAACATCTAGCCAAGTGGATTACCTCCAAACGTCTCCCCTGAATAATAACATTTCCCCTCTATTATTAACCTTGGAGTCACATTTACACTCCATGCCGTCCAGACTGTCCAAAGATGGCCTCTGCGGTTATTGAGGAACGACTGTGGCGAAGACAACACTGCAATCACATCCACCACTGAGGACCACAGGGTGCTGGGGCTCCACGCCTGGCAGACACAGGGAGGGGAAGGGGAAGGTGTGGGGGGGGGAGGAGGGCGTAGAGGACAGTGGGACCGTGCATCACTCGGCTCCACCAGATTTGTCGTGCCCCCCTCCCTCTCTCCCCTCCTAAATGCTGCATCCATCAGCCAGGAGTTTAGCACGGGTTTAGAATTGTCATCGTTTTGATTGCCTCGCCAGAATCAGGATGGAGAGCGGTCCGAGAGGAGATATTTCACTCCGCTGAATTGCCCCGATAAATTCTGCGTTAATGTGCAGTCAACGTCCACCGCGTTCTGCTGTCTTGTTTTCGCTTTTTTTTTTTTTTCCTAGCGGCCTCCTAAACTAAACTATAATACGTTATCATTTCTGATCATCTGTTTTAGTCAGAGCAGGCAAACGCACAGACCGTCTCTCTTCCTGTTTACGACCCACTCACAGATACACGGAACACGAAGGGACATCACTGAGGGTTTGTGAGTCCCATCGGAGCTCCCGGTATCGTTTATGAAATACCAGGAATCCAGCGCATCCTTGAGAGATAAAAAAAAAGCAAGTAAAGTGGGATTAAAGCGTTAGATGAAACGACTTGGGTAAGAGGTGTCCACTCTATAAACCTGATGACATTTCCACTCACACACAAACCATTTCCTCTTAGTCCTTCAAACGTCTGCATTTCATATATAATTCGCCCCGTGGTTTGATGAGGGGATGGAAACTGGAGGCTTTAGATCCAGTCCATGTTTAATTTATTAAACACAATTTTTAAAGTGTTATGGTTGATGGTCAGGATTTGTAATCGTAGTGCCTGTCTTCCTATAAAGCAGCGTGTGTTTGTCTCTGATGGAGATTTCCATTAGACAGAAAGTGGAATTTGCAAGAAAAAAATAAATTGATTTATTTTTGGTGCTTTTAGTTCCATGCACAAATAAATTGTGCAATAAATCTGGGATTTGCAGACGGTGCGGGTGAGGCGTGTGTATCGAGTTTGGGATGAACAGATCTGAGCTACAGAACAAAGATCTGCTGAAGAGACTGATGTGTAAACCCCTGCATCAAACTGCAGGATGAAGCGTGGCATGGAGGAAATGCCGATGCTGACACTAGAGCTGGCTGTGTAAACTGAGATGGTAACATGCTCATCAGCAGGGTCTGGCTTTCAAAGGGGAAAACGACCACAACATTCATTACAATTATTAATTTATAATCATCATAGTCTATGGAGAGTAGCTGTTCCATCCAGTCTCAAACCCTGTCTGATCATTTCCATTGAAGCCGTGCAATGCACTCATAAATCTGCAAAACGTCAAGATTAATTATTAAAGTACTTTAGTAGTAGTATTAGTAGTATTGAGTTGTTGTAGAAAAACACATGGGCCACTGTTTGACTTCCAAATCAGATTCCTCCCTGTCAATAGCTTGCTTCTATTCCAGTTTTAGATGTTATTTTCATTCACGTTGAAGTTTTATCTGGATTAATTTAAAACCTGCACACTTTGATGTGCAAAACAGGTGAGCAAACAACCCACAAACATTCACACACATTTCACATGGATAGGAACATCAAAAGGTATCTCCACAAATCCATTGCACTTATAACCTCTGTTAACATATCTCTACTGACCACATGTTGCGAAGTTTAATAAATTTAAATCACATTATGAAACAAACACATGTTAAAATATGCTCTGAACATCTGCAGCTCTGGGATCTGACCCCATTTTACATTCATACGGTTCTCATCCCTGGAGCAGGAAAGCAGTCCTTTCTGTTTATTTTGACTTAACATTTGGCTCTGGTTCTCCAATGGTAATTGACCACTGTGGACCACTGAAATACATAAATTAACCTCGACATGTGACCAATGCCCACAACACATTGCAATTCCATTGGCGAAGCTAAACACAGATATGGGAGGAATTTTAATGTTTGCTTCAATTCCAACATGCTCATCCATCCTCTTAAAACAAGTCATGCTTATAAAACCTGAGAGCAAATCAGCTTTCACAGTGTGTACCTGGTGGTGCTGTAGCACATAAATATCACAGGCCGGAATACGAGAGAGAAAAACACCAGCTTCAGCGTTTACCATTGTGGATTATGGGCGGATATCGCATATATCCAAATGTCAACCACACATAAACACTTTCCAATTAGACCTCAGGCTGCGAGCAGACGGAGGGGTCAGCCTTTCAAATCCTGTGTCCCGGGAGACGGCTGTCCGCGTGACACGCCAAACACACGCACGGACACGTGTCGCGGGATGTGTGTGTGTGACATGTTGTGTTGCAGACAAATATGCACACAAGCAGGTGAAGAAAGAGAAGAAGATGAGAATCTTTTCAACAATGTGTGTGGTTTTATAAAAATTGGTTATTTAAAGTGAAAAAGAAAAAGGATGAGGCATACATTGATTAAAACGATTCACTCCGATATGTTTATGCATTTGTTTAATGTGAAGGAAAACAAATCAAAACACTGTTTGTCTGTCACACATCTATGTCCTTTCCATTGTTGCTTGGTATAAGGATATATAATGACTTGTGTGACATGTGTTTGATTGCTGTGTTCTCATGGGTATATATATTCCTCAATTGATATATATATATGTGTGTGCGTGTGCGTGTGTGCGCGTGCGTGTGTGTGTGTGTCGTCAGTGCTCGACTGTTGCTCAGCTCATGTCATTATCTAAACACCAGATGATGGTCATTTGCGCCTTGCTGGGGCAACAGGCGTCTCTGGCCCACCTAATTACACCCTGAGGACTGGAGGGGCCTTCCCATCCGCGGAGCCTGTTCTGGGCTCTCTGAGCTGTCTAACAGGGACGCCGTGCGCCTGCGTGCCAGTCAGACATGTGGCCCACCTGCCGCTGTCCTTGAGTCTGAACGAGCCAGGATCTAATCCCCTCCCACGGACACGCCCTGGTCCCTTTACGGTGAACAGGTGCGGGTTCTACTGAAGTAGCCTGGTTAGCCGGCTGTAGTTTGTTAGCCACTCGTTAGCATTCTTCCATATTGAAGACACACGCTAAGTGGCAGTCCCTTACTGATTTAGGATGTTTACCCCCTTAAGATAAGGTCTTTGAGCCTGTGTTTTGACAAGCTAATTGCCGGGGTTATTAGCATAAAGAGCCCCCCCCCCACCCTGTGCACTGGACAGGGAGCAAGCGGTCCCTTCCCAATTATTACTGCCATGGTTATGGTCACACCATGTCCACCCCCCCACTCCCAAAAAATACCCAGTTGCTTTATTGCAGTGGTTGTCAACTGTGGTCGACTGTTGCTGTCTTCCTCCAGGGCTGAATAACCAGAATTTATAGCTCAAACGTATTCCAAGAGATAAACTAAAGCTATTGTCGGACTGCCTCGTTCCTCTTTTCCTCCCTCCTGCTCCTTTTTGCTCTCTAATTCCGCCTCACATGTTTGACATATTTGTTTCATTTATGTGGTTTTCCTTCCCCTCTGGTCTGACAAATTATTAGCAGATCCTCAATCTGGCAGACATCCGCACTGTGCCAGACTCTGGAGCTGTTCTCCCCCATCTTCTGCTCTTTTATCCTTTCCCTCCTCCCTTTCTGCCTCGCTGCAAATCTCAGCTCCATATCGTTCTCTTACTCCTGGCTCAGCTCGGACCACTGGTGTAAATATGTGTATGGCGAGCGTCCAAAGTAAGAAATCACATCCTCCGCTACACACAACATAAAATGTATATTGGTGTCGCCAAAGTGTATATCTGCAAGCACCGAGATAGTATTGCTGCGCAAACATTTACGGCCGCCTTTCTTTCAGTATACAGTAGATCCGAGACCTGGTTCTCCATCCATGGCTTCATCAGAGGCGGTTCCGCTGAATGGGACCGGCAGCCATTAGTAAACAGCCACTTTTCACACGCAATGAAGTCTGCAATATTTCAAAGCCAGAATGAGTATGTGTGCAGAACCCCTAAGCAGCCAATAAAAAAAAAGGATGTGCCATTAAAGGCAATATAGAGGAAGAGACTTATTTCTATATGGTACTGAATGAAGTAATTCCATTTAAAGCCATCTTGATTCAGCTGTCTGTGTTGACGCCAAGAGGGGTGTGCGAGGAGGGGGCTCTGAGATGCAGATGGGTACTGAGGGAGGAGATATGTTCCACACTCGGGCGATTGCATTACAGTATCGGCCACAAGGTTAAACCCGAGGCAGCCTGTAAATTATTTGTTTTGCAGTGTGCGCGCTGAGAGTGCAGATATTCCCTTCCTTGATCAAACTGATATCCGCGGCTGGATATGGTGATTTCGTAGCAGCAAATGTTTATTATGTATACGTTGTAAACGGGCAGCAGCTGCTGAGCAGGGTTAACAAGGGGAAGATGGAGTCCAACACGAGCGAGAGAAGAAAAGGTGCGCTGAAGCAGAAAGCGGACGGAGGGGACGGACAACGCACTCTGCTCTGAGACCAGATCAAACACTGAGACCTTTCAGCTTTCCGCCCCTCTTTCATAAGGTTGTTTAAGGTGCTGGACCCGTGCCACATCAGATATGGGTGAGCACTTCTCCCGATCCCCCTGTAGACAAGCTCAACATACAAATGATTCACCACCTCCTATTCTCCCCTCCCCTCACCTCCCCTCCTGTCCTCGGGCAACCAGGGCAAATGCAGCCCTTTGTCGGAGGTTTCATCGCTAGGGATCAGAGGTAATAATAAGGGGCAGGATCAGCCCTTCTTGTGGAGGTAAACATAAGCCAAGAGCAATAACAAAGGGTGTGGCTGCTGCTGTGCCACCTCTATAGCTCAGGGAACTGCTTTCTGGCTCTGTGTGTGTGTGTGTGTGTGTGTGTGTGTGTGTGTGTGTGTGTGTGTGTGTGTGCGCGCACTCACAGTTATATATTTAGCATTGCAGTCATTCAAATAGGAATCAATTAACATTGTTAATTTTCAAGACACTGGGTTTAAATTACAAGTTTTCCCTGCACTTTAATAGTCTGATGTTGATCTGGCAGTACTTAAAGCGAGAATTTCCTAACAGCCCTTGCTGGGGCTGGTCTCGTTTGCAAGTATAATAGGGGGGTATAACAGCATGCGTTTGGTGCAATCGTTTGGCTTTTCAGTATCTGCAGTTTGGAATGAATCACATCTTTGGGTGTAGTGCTCTTTAAGAGGCATGAATAAGTTAGTTTTAAACTGCATGGCATTAAAGCGGAGTAATACGGGGCTTTTGTTTATCAGTCTGTAGGGGACTGGGGGAAAAAGGCTGGTTGAAAAATGGTGGAAGTGTGAGAATAAATTAACTGGCAGTCTGTCTTGTCTGACGTTGCTGAATGTTAACAGCACAGATGTCACGGTGTGTTTTGTTACATTCTTGCCAGAAGAGTAATAGAATTACCTTCCAGAATGCTACAGAGCAGAATGTCGTTGCAGGCACGTTAATTAATCCTACTTGAATATTTCGTAAAAAGATTATGTTGCATGTGATGGGTTTTGATGCTTGACTTCAAGCTGAAGGCTTATTGGTTCAACACCCTGATCTCGGCAGCCTACCTTATACCTGCGAATCCTTGAGCAACACACAAGATGCATTGGATTTACATTTACATTTACGGCATTTAGCAGACACTTCTGAAAAGCGACTTACAATAAGTACATTTGTCAGAAGAACGAGAAGCAATATATGGCTGTCAGTACAGTAACGATGCTCATAGAAACAGGTGCCAAGCATTTACAATTGTCATGTTACCATTCCAAAGCTAGCTTGGTTAAGACTACACAATGCTAAGTACTATTTATAAGTGGCACGACACATAACATACAATAAGTGTACATTGGATGAAAGTATAGAGCTAAATAGCTAAATCACTATCTAGTAGTAAACAGGGAGCAGTGTTTCCCTTCAACAAACACAGTTTACAACCTGAATCCTCTTTCTTTAAATCCACCGGCCTGTAATAAGGACAATCTCACCCCACCGGGCCAGATAAGAACAGTCTGGACAGAAAAGGCGGAAATCCAAATGAGTCAAACAGTCATAAATCTGGCCAACACCCAGTTGGCCGGTCTGTGGTCCGTCCGCCTGGGAGTTGTTTGTCAAACCATCTTGATCCTACACGTCTCTACATCCTCCTGCTCTGTGTTCTCTTCAATTTATCTGTTTCAATATCCTCTCTCGTGATGAATCTGGGAGCAGGGTGGTCACCTGATGTTTAAATCCCAGCCCCAGTGCATTATGGGCCGGCAGCTCACAGCACTGATGGACGGTAAAGATAGTGCCAGGACAAAGAGAAGACAGGACCACCTGGCTTCACTGTGTGTGTGTGTCAGACAAGACAAGAGTATGTGCATGCATGAATAAGTGTGTCTATGTGTATCTGTGCATGTTAGTGAATCTGCTTGGATGTTTGCTTTTATGTGTGTGTGCGTGTGCGTGTGTATGTGCCTCATTATATGTGTGTACACGCTCTACCATTGGGAGCAGTAAAGCCACTCCCAGGGCTGGGTCCCCGGTCCCTGACCAGACGGCAGCGTCGCGGTCAGGTCTCCCCCTCCTCAGTGCAGCTCCATCCCTCCCGGAGCAGGATGCCCTGCTGATAAGAGCTGACAGCTATCGCTCCATTTCATCCAGCCAGGGCTCACAGACTCTGCCATGTCGGAGATTACACCGAAAAGGAGACGGGGACAGGCCTATCTGCGGGCTTTGTGGCGACTGGCTTATCGGAGACGCTCTGATGTCTCTTTAGTGATGCGTTAACGGCGGAGGGAGGGACAGCAGGAGTTATATTCATATGAGGTGGTGGTGGGGTGAGGTTAGGGGGAATCGTGAGCGGTGATGACCAACCACAGAGGATGTGGAGGACGATATGGTCGAGATTCAAACGTTGACTTCATGATGACACGAGCAGATTGTTGTTCAAATTGTGTGTTGCAAATATTTGCGTCATTTGCTAGATGTAATTATTTAGCTTTTAGTGCTACCTTCAACAATTTGGATAAATTTGATTTAGAAGTGGATTATGATTATGCTGGCTATATTACATTAGAAGGAGCATTCATCCATTATAATTAAACAGTAAGATTTAGCAAACTAGTTTTTACCAAACATCCAATCACTACTCAACTAAATTTGTGATTGCAGCTCTGAGTGTGTGTACTCCAAGACAAAGGATAAGTGTGTTATTTTGAATAATGAATTCACCGGGTTAATTTCAGTACATTCACTCTGTGAAGACTAACACAAAATGTTAGCACCTTTACAAGTTAGGATTAATTAAGTACCTGCTTCAACATTCAAATATACATATTCATTCCCTGTTATTTCGATGGAACTTGTGATCCATAGGGTTGTAAACACAAAAGCAATTTTGAGTGTGCTCTTACATTAAATAGCCAATTAGTAGTAAAAGATGCAGAATTCAATGAAAAACATCCATTATTTAGTCCCCCATGCAACATTCTGCTAAAGCAGAAGAAACATCACAGAACATGGTTATTCTTGTCTTCCATCACTTCATTTATATTGTAACACACTCCTTTCTACTACTACTCTGGTAAATGCATCAATGTGTTGGAAAGTGGAGTCCCGTCCAAGGGTAAGCCGTTAAATGACTTGTGGTGGTTCTGTTGTATTGGTGTTCAGACCTGCACTTCAACCGCCTGCTGAGTTACCGGCCCATTGTTCTGCCTGCTCCGTGAGATGTGAGGCTGGCTTAAGGATCAAAACCAAGCAAACAGGAAAAAAACTTTGTTTCACTTTCCCGAAATGGTCCCGCTCCACTGAGCTGTAATCCAAGCCATCCATCAGGCGCACTTGAAAGAGAGGACAGACGTTCTGCACGTCGGAGGACGTTGTTGCAGATTGGTTATCCCTAATAACAAGACAACCCATTCCTCTCTGTTTGTATGGGCTGTTCATTCATAAGATGCTGAATGCTGCTTCATCAAAGAAATGGCGGGAAAATAAGATGTACAGCGACCATGTGCTAGATTAGTGTGTGTGTGTGTGCCTGTGTGTCTGTGCGTCAGTGTGTGTGTGTGTGTGTGTGTGTGTGTGTGTGTGTGTGTGTGTGGAATGGAGGGGGGGGGACCTGATTAAAAACACAAGGTTCATCATGCTTTAGTTGAATCCAGGGATGAGTGCACAGCTAACAGCCGCATGTCAGTCACTCCAGGCCTCCATTGTACTTTCTCCACTTACACCCAGAGCTCCGCCCCATTACCCAGAATGCCTGGGCGCTTTTAATGGCCGTGTCTCCTTCCAGGTGTGAACGAGTTGCAGTCCAGCGTTAAATGAGTCAAAGAATAGGATTGCATTTTCTCATTTCAGCTCAGTTTAAATTTTCCATTTCAAACAGAGATATATCGTGTGATTTCCACAATAGTTACCAAACTATTTTTCATTTGCTAATCGCTGAGACAGAGATATCATGTATCATATAGGGCAAAGGATGAACACCGCAAGAAAAACAAATGGCTCTTTAAATCATAAAATGATGAAATCTGATGTTAAGTGATATAATGCGATGCCTACAGCAAGCCCCTCGGATTATGGAAAAAACACCACTCCCAATTACAACCAATTACATCAGTATTATAAGCATACATTAAGCCTCTCTTTGCTGTTCATATCAAACACTGTTGTTTAACCAGGATTAACTCACATTCACTCCAACACAGCCACACAGAATATGACATGCGCTGATGGTTCAGGAAACATTTTATGTGACCGGTTGGTTGAACCCAAATGGCGCTTTTCCACTACACCTTTCCAGCACGACTCGCCTCGACTCGCCTCGACTCGCCTCGGTTCTTTTTGCGTTTCCACT
>JAOPUA010000137.1:8984267-9004243 GCA_027122455.1 Trisopterus luscus | reverse complement strand
TGTGTGTGTGTGTGTGTGTGTGTGTGTGTGTGTGTGTGTGTGTGTGTGTGTGTGTGTGTGTGTGTGTGTGTGTCTGCATCTCACCAGACGAGCCACCACTGTGGGCTTCTTGTGTGTTTTTAATGAGAGCCCACTGGATGAAAGTAAGGGCAGGGACGGGTGCAGACAGCGGAGTGATGAGGGGCTGTCACGGGGTCAGGCCCCCCAGCATTGAGCCTTCACATGAGGGTAATGTGTGTTTAAGTGTCAGTGCACTGAAGCGGGAGAGGAGTATACTGTTGTTCTTCCTTTGCAGGGGTATGAGGTATGTAATGTGGGTACAATTGGATCCCCAGATGTGCCCCATCTGTTGTCGTTTCCATTAAAAGGCCCCCGCATCCCCACATCAGGTCCACCCACAGACCCACAAGGAGGAGTGTAGAGAGTGTACACGTATAACTAGTACCGGTAGAATATCTACACATCAGTGGATCCACACAGTAGGGCCCGATACAGGCCTAATGCCAAAACCTTTGAACAGAATCTGATATGAATAATTACATACACTTTCCATAAAGAGCACGATCCTACGACAGTCACAAAAACCGGGTGGATTGTCTGGTTCATTATTGAATCAAAGTATGAACTGTCTCATCTGTCTGTCGATGAATACTAATCAGAGAGAGACAGACACAGAGACTGACAGACACACAGAGACAGACATAGACACAGAGAGAGAGAGCGAGAGAGAAAGCGAGAGCGAGAGCGAGAGAGAGAGACATAGGGAGAGAGATTGTGCCAGTGTGTCAACCGATCCAAATAGTAAACCCAGCAGGACATCCTCCTCTCACCAGAGAAGCCACCATCACAGTAATCGTCACTATGACACGCTAGCTGCCAGCTTCTGGTTGATCAGCGAGTGTCTGGGACGGACATCGCACCCAGGATGTGGGATGTGGTGGTGGGGTAGGGTGGGGAGGGGAGAAGCTATTTGGTCCTTAAATGCAGCGTAATTAACCTTACACTTATTCCACCTCAGACACCCAATCTACTCACAAGAGGGCTTATCACGCTAGAGTGGGTGCAACAATGAAGAAAGCGTCGGGCAGTCGACACCAAGTCCCCTCTAGAACTATTCAGATGAGTGACTATAAACGACAGGTCTGTGTTAAAGGTAGCTTGCTCAGAGGAAAAGAGAGGCATGCTCACACATGAATGCTTGTCATCACAGAACTGCATCTAAAGTGTGATGGACTCGATCGCAAAGAAACAACCAAAAAAGGTTTTATTAAAATTATTAAAGATGGAGCAAAAATAACCTATGGTTCCAAATGTATTGTAAAATTGATTTAGTCAAATTTGTTGGAATTCTAAAATTCTTAAAATCCTTATTGTAATCAATAAATGAATATGTTCTGATGATAACAATATAAATAATCTGGTATATGTTGCTGTTGAAGGCTGGAAATAAGCCTGTCCTATAATTTTTTTCCAGCCCAAAGGAAATGATTGGATGGCATAGCTATCTATATCTACCTACCCGGCAACCTGTGCACGCATAAACTGACTCCCACCAGGCACGGCAGACCTGGTGCTAAAGCTAGCGAGCTAGTCATGTGTTTTGGGGAGTGGATTTGAAGTGTCGCCTGAAGGGAGGGATGGGAGTTTTTTGGTTGGATAGACACCATTGCAATAATTTGGAATAGAACTGGAAAATGTGTTGCTATTCTTTCCAATGGAGGGGGTGAAAACAAAATTAATCTTAAAAACATGGTATGTGTTCTTCTGCATCTTTCATGAAACAATACTGGAAGTGGATGGTTTTTCAGAAATGGCTCAGAATATATTGCAGACAAGGCTGTATGTGCTTGCGTTGTACTCAGTGAATTGAGATAAAAACACAAGTAACAATTCCATCATGTGCAGCATTCAACCGCAGAGTGAATGACAACATAAACGCTTGAGAGTGCATTAGAAAGTTTCTCTCACTCTTAAAAGTTGTTGTTTGTGCATAAAAGCAATTGATGGAAAACAGATATTGCAGTACAATGACCCAGGTGCAATGAAAGAACTGCGAAAGCAATCAAAGACCTGAGAAATCAAATGTCTCTTCGCAACAAAAAAATAAAGTGGAGGAGGAGACCGGCAGAAAGACAGTCAAGCCAACACACATAATTCTCCTCTCCGCTCAGTGCAGGGAATTCAATTTACCTTATCTGAAAACACAATAGAGGTCCACAACCACATTAGCTTTGCCTCTCATGGGTAGCGGATAGTTCAGCCGGCAGTAGCGGACAGGAAAGCAGTTCACCCCGACAGCACAAAGCACCCGCCGTTTAAAAGTGCCTCGCAGACGACAGCGCATTCAGTGACTGTCTTTAAAGTCGCAGTGAATTACAGTCTAGCAGATGAAAGCACGTTATTCACTAACAAGCAATCTAGGGACGTTTTTATCTTCAATGTGACCTTGCCTCGTTCCCTCTCTAGTACGAATGAAGGGACATAACCCTTTATACATTTCAGAAAGCGTCTGTTTTTTTAAATGGCTAATAAAACTGCTTTAGAACTGGCTATTGTAAGGTTGAAATACAACGGTACTCATTCAACATTGTGACCGCATTGCTCCTTTTGTATAGCAAACAAATCAAATGTTTCAAATTACCAGTATGAATAGTTATTCAACTGAACAAGGATAAATCTAAGACACATAAAGCAAAAAAAATCATACAAACAAATTGTTTATTTTCTTGCTGGGCCTCAGAAAGCAGTGGTATTCTTTGAAACAATACCACGACAGTAGTATTGTTAGAAGTAGTACACAACACAACTACAAAGTAACACAATTCGAGATCAGAAGAATCATGAAGACCATTTGGCATAATGCCCAGATGATGTCAATAAATATCAATAAAGAACCGGTGACAATCATCAACTTGGTTCATTGCCTCAAAATAATTTAGCTGACTTTACTAGAATAGGCAGAAACCTGTTGCCTTAAACGATTAATTTTCGAACACAATGAAATTAAATAGGTCAAGTTGCATTAACATAGAACTTTAATTGTATGCAGTAAACAAATTAAGTTTACATTAGTAGTCTTTACTTAAAATCATTACTTGACTTTATTAGTACCTATTTTAAGTTAAACATATATAACATGATTTATTCCTACTTAAAATCACTTGATAACATAATGAATGTATTTTCTTCAAATTAAATTATACTGTTTTGAAGAAATTTAACATTTAATTCAACAACTCTGAAGCTAAGCCTGAGCTAATGTAAGCTCGCGTTAGCCACACACACGTGCAAACACTGTGCTAACCTTATCAACAGAACTGACAGAAAAATTCCAAAAAAGGTGTAGCACCTTAACACTAAACTTACTTTACCGTTTAGCTAACTTTTGTATATACAAATAGTTACTTACCCGGCATTGCTCTCGGAGTTTTGAATGCGCCCCTCACCATATTCTTTTGTTAAAGGTGCCATGAAATGCCACCAGGTGTGGTGTGATTAGCCATTACAAGCCGTTTTGGAAATCAGCCCCACATGATGTCATATAAAAGAGGAAGTGGGTGTGTCCACCTAGATGTGTGCTGGATAGATCAGTCGATCAGCCTACCCAGTGTACTGTAGCAAACATTGCTCATCTATCCGTCACACATCTAGGTGGACACGCACACCTGTGATGTGTTAAGGGGCAGATTTCCAAAACGGCTTGTAACAGCTAATCACACCACACCTGGTGGCATGTCATGGCACCTTTAAGTTATAGGCTGCGTCCCAAATCAGTGTTTTTATTTTTACTTGTACTACAGGTGATTTCAATGATTGGCCCAACTTTGGTGCCAATCAGCAATTAGGCTGGCTTTGCATACCTCATTTGCATACTGAACTTGCTTATTTTTGGCAAACTGCATTTTCCATGCTATTTATTGAGACATACTAAACATTTATTTTGGCATACTAAATACTAAATAGTATGGTAGCATGGGTATTGGAACGCAGGGACAGTCTGTTTGACAGCCTGTCTGTCTCAGTAGGTTACATCTCTGTAAGGGAGATGCCAACCACATCTCCCTTACAGAGATGTAACATACTAAGTTATCTCTTCTTAACATAATCATTGCACTGTATATTTCAGCTGAATGGTGCAAACATATCTCGATTTAGTAATGAGTAGTTTTTTTTGATAAAACATGAAACAATTAGTAATGACAACTCAAAGTTGAATTATGAGCAGAATTTTTCATGGAGGACTCACTGTTGGATTATCTTTCTCATGCTCGTACAGACCAGAAAAGGTACTGGGTGAAGCCTGGTAGAAGAAACGTCCCACTTGTGTGTCTTTAGCCAATGGGCCGTCCCATTGTGGAGGGAGGAGCCCGTGTCCGGGTTCTGTGGTCCACCAGATGGTGGCTGCGCAGAGCCAGCTAAGAGCTCGCCTGCTGGTCAATGAAACCTAAGTGTTGCGTGGGCTGTCTGTTATGAATAAATGTCCTCAGACAGGCTAATTAAAAGGGGTCTTTTTCATCACTGCAGGCCATCTGCTGAGGAACACAACCTGATGGAATGACTCCGCAGTCACTCCCACTGTGCAACAACACATCCTATTATCAGCTTGTTTTTTTCTTTCAAATCGAGAGTAAATAAATAAATAATTGTTATTGTTAAGTGTTACTATGGGAGTTATTACATTTTTTATGACTGCTTGTCTTTTGGGTGCGATCCACCGATAGTGAAAAGGGCTGGCCTCTTTTAGTAAAGAAAATACCTGTTTGAATGGGCTGTTGTTAACCTAATAAATTGAGATGCAATCTGACCGACTGATTTAATCAAGCATGCAGAACTGCCTTTTTTTTTTACGCAAATTGGTTAGAACTTTTTTATTTTTTATTCTTAAGATCATGAATATTCATTGCACATTAACTCCCCTACATCAGTATTCTTGTAGCATTTTAAAACACAGTCTCTAAACAAAGCTTTTATGTAAATCATGCGCTATCTACATGCAATCTGGACCCAGGGACACCCCAGCAGGACTAGAACAAGGTCAGTGCATATGCTATAGAAAACAGCACCCCTCATCAGCCTGGGACAAGGTCATCGCACCGTGTTATTGCCAAACACGATACATTCACGATCGGCCCAAACAATTGGCATTAAATAAGTCAACATGGCCGACTCAAGGGCCAAACTCTTTATCACAGAATACCAGAGCAAACTCGTTTATGTCCGTTCTTTATCTCAAAACTTGAGTATGACTTTGGCACACACACTAGCCGTCAACTATTTGCTGTGGAGAGAAAGACACACACAGGAACACGCGCACGCATTCATGACGCACACTTTTACACACACACACGCACACACACACGCACACACACACACATGCGCTGATGCACCATCACAGGCCCTTGTGAGGACGGGATCCCCTGCGGCTCTGCATTAGTACCCAGGCCACCAGATCTGCTGGATGACTTTGGGAGGTCCAGGAGATGCTTTGTGCTAATTGGCTAAATGGTGTGGTTGGTTGGGTTCACAATGCCAGAGGAAGAGGGGTGGGGGGGGGGGGGGGGTTGCAATTTATACCAATATTGGAATTAATTATCCCTGTCAACATGTTACAGCAACGCCACCCAGTCCCCTGCATCATTTTGCCCCACAGCTTGCTACATTGTTTACAGTAAATAGGGTTAAATACCAAGCCATATATCACTTCAGTTGTCTCAAGGATTGCAATTAATTCAGTCCTCCGTAATGAATAGCTTGGCGTGATTTACAGTTTTAAGTGCTATCTCGGTATAGCGGTTGAGTGTTGGGCTTGTATGGCCACCCATCCAGAACCTTAGGAGGAAAACCCTGTGGGACCCTCCGTCTTACAGCTCTTTCTAACACTACCGGCTCGTGCAAACCCTCCACTAATGCAATCCGCTGGGTGTAAGGAAATGTCGATAGTTACAGCCCCCTAAAGCAGCACTGCTGAGCCAACCTAGAGCCCTATGTGGGCCTTACATCTCTCATAGCTTCTGATATAGCTTCTCTTCTACTTTTAATTACCACAAATAAGTAGCAGCGTTGGGTCAGCTTTATGGGGCTTTAAAAGAAGAGCGAGCTTGGTGAGGACAGAGTGGATTCTGCAGAGGGGTGAACCCAGAGAACGACTTCTATTTACAATGTCAACGCTGAATCAAGGAAAAGGGCCCGCCGTTGATTATTCCTGGCACTGCTCCACTGTATATCTGCGTGGCGACAGCCAATGACAAATGAAACTGTGCGGAGAGCAGCAAACGTATGTGTTCCACCGGCGTACAAGTACGACCGAAGCCAAAGTGGAATGGAAAAAGAAACAGAGAAAGTACAGGATGCATATTAAATCGATTTGGGATTCGCGTTGAGGCAGAATGGCTGGGTGATGACAGCCATTCAATTAGATTGTGTTTGTGAAACGCAGGAAAACAATCAATCCTGAGAGGTTGGCAGTGTGCTAATAGAGTAGAGGAACATAAATACTAACGCTGAGGCAACTTCCAAGGCAGGAAAAGGGAGGGCAGGGGGGATGGGGGTGGTGAGCGTTGGGAGAATGGCTGCATGGTGGGAGTGTGACTTTCTCTCCCCGCAGAACTCATTGCTATTCTCCACCAACAGCAGGCTTCCTGCTAATAGGATGGAAGCCCCGAGGCAGCGAGATCTGCCGTAAGATGGGAGCCGACCGGTGGGCAAGCAGACCTGGGTACACAATCGCACGGCCCCTGGTCTTCCAGCCCGTGCCCCAACTTCCGTCCGGCCGGGGAAACAGGAGGAGCCAGGAAGGGAAGGAACCATGAGGAACGGTGAAGAGCCATCAGAGCTGCCAGGGTCTTGGGTGACTTGTCACGTGGGCAATTACAGTGTGTGTGCCAAACCTCTGAACATGGAAGGCTCTGAGAATACTAATTTCAATATGATGCCCGCTGGGCTGCTTTGCATGGCATTTAATGAGTTTGGAAAACACAAACGCATTTGTTGGATCAAATTTGGATATACTCATGTGTTGTTGTGCTTGAAAACACATTTAGATGGCATTGATAAACTGGTTCCAGATCTGCCGATTTACCTTTGGAGCGTTTGCTAATTAACAAGCCCCTTCATCAAGTCATATATTAGGAAGACAAATATTGGGTCCTGTAACTTTAAATTGACTCTGGCTGCAGGTATATCATATTTAAAATACGAGTTATAAAATGAAAAACCGGAGGAGGTAAGAAGTTTTCTTGATTAAACCATCTCTACTTCCAAAGGAGAATGCTCTCCCTTGAAAGATCGAAGTCATTTCATTCGGTCCATAACTCTGTGCTTCCAATAGGAGTCTGCAAAACAAGCTAACCTTGACCTAGAACCAGACATATGTGCCTGCTGCTTTTCCAATTTCCTATAGTCAGCCTGAAGGTCTAAAAGTGACAACTGTGTGAAAATCATTGTGGGCTCTACTTTTACGGTATACATGACGAATATTTCTTCCGTAGCGGTCCTCTGCAGTAAGCGTTCTGAGAACTGATGATGTCAGAGCCCTCGAGTCATTCGCTCTAATCACAACAATCCCTTAGCTTCGACACACACATATTTATCTTTCAAATGGACAGACAAAAAATATCACACTTTGTGTCATCGTTAAGAAGAGACATTTTATTCACAGGTACTGTAAAACACAAAGCTGCCATATCATACATTTATACACAGGATTTGAAAAATCCTATAAAAAACCAATGATATTTGAAAATATGGGTATCGATATGAAATATGACCTTACATACAATAATTTCTTGGAAAAAAAGGTCTCTGTTGGATAATAGTAATTTAATTTATGAGCTTTACCCTACAATAGTGAAAACAGAGGTTATTATACAAAAATTTGAATGGTAAAATTGGAGTACAACAGTATTAAAAATGATTAAAAAAATCCCAAGCAGCATCTTCAAAGAGGGCCTGAGAAGGTATTACAAAGTAAAGTAAAGAAAAGGAAATAAAATGCGACCGTCATAGTTTTAGACATTTGTACCCATCCAAATACAACAAAATCATTTTGTTATTCTAAATACCCGAATTCCACAACATCCTTTTTTATTGTATCATTCATCATCATCCATTTGGAGTAAAACCGGGCAAATTCTAGCAGCTGCAAAGAGCCGATATAATGATTGGGCTCTGCTAAACCTCGACCGTCGCAGTTGTTGGTAATGACACATTGCACCATTTCACAGCAATCTCCTTCGACACATTTTTTGGAGTCTTTGATTGAGACACTGAACACGTTAAAACGGCCATGAGAAAGAAAACAATTGGGAGGGTGTAACTTGCAAGTTGGTGTGCTTCTGCTCACGCTCAGAGGGGGTAATAGGCCGTGACACACTGCTGTCTACATATTCCCATTGAGGTTCATAAGTAGTGAGAGTGAATATAATGGTATGCATAGAACCAAAGATTCAGCACCGCTCCAGAGAGAACACTAGAAAAAGGCCCAGCAGATGCTAATCAATGTTCCTTGTATTGTGAATATAGTCAATGCAGAACCCGGTCCAGAATCAGTTAGCGGTACAACTGGGCATGCTAACGAGCACTGCTGTGAGCACAAATGAATTCCCATCGTCAAGGTTAGCGTGCCAACGCAAGAGTTGCTGTTTACTTTAACTGGAAAGTGTGGCAGCAAAGTGAACAGTTAAATCACGTTTAACAACCAACGATGACTGATATGTTTTGGTTTATTCCCACACTTTCAGTTAGGAAGAAAACATGGCCGACCCACGCCTGGGTGACCCCCCCCGCCACCTAACTGCTGCTTTAGCTAAGTGCGTCCACAGAGACCCATTGGATCAAGGCAACTGGAGGGGAGAACACATTCACTCCATCCTCGCGAGCCTCCCCAGCCCAGCTGGCAGTGGATGAGTGATCAACAGCAACTGTAGTCCTTGAAAATATAACCCAGGCCGGTGTAGAAAAAAAGGCTAGAAAACGATAGAACCAGAGATAGAACATAAGGCGCAAGAGGCTGGATGGACATGGAACAAATGCTGACTGAGGTTTGAAACATGAGAAAAGGCAGAGAGAGCAATAGCATTACTGTATCGCCATCTTTTTTTCTTCTTTTTAGATTTTTTTTTAACCTAAAAATGAATTTGTACACACCACATAATCATATAAATACACTATACAATGCAATATAAAAACCTTTTTGTTTTGAAAAGGAATATGATCGGAGTTGGATATGCTAATCAGGATACCTGCCCCCCGTAAAAAAAACTAAAAGAAAGACTCACAACAAGACAAGTAAAGAAGGCACTTCTGGTTTGTTGTTCATTGACTTTTGGGTAAATGATGGCCACTCGTTTGCCATGCGGACAACAGCATTTGTGCACACGTTTCTCTCCATTTACAACGCACTATAGAAAACGAGGCACTGCAGCTAAGTTGTTGAAATTCTCTGTGTGTCCATGCAAAGACTCACACGCTGATTGGGAATGGGGGTGTTGCCCTTTTCAAAGCATTCTTTTCACTCCAGTAAGTATCGATTCACTGGCTGCTACATTTCTTCATCCTTCCTCACTTTCACTTCCTGGCTCCTCCGTACCTCCTCCTTCTCCTTCCTCTCCTCTCCTTAGACTCCTACTTCACAGGGACCATCTCGTACGACCGCTGCCGCCGCCGCCGCCGCCACTGGCGGTGGCGTGCTGATGTCGAAGCACGTCACCATCATCACGCGGGCCTTGCATAGGTTGACGCAGAATTCCAGCTCTTCTGTCGCCTCCACCAAGGCCTCCAGGTAGTCTGCGGATTCTTTGTCCAGATCCTGGTCCACCTCGACTATCAAAGCAAAAAGACACAAAGGCTGTTTAGTCCCACGCTAGCACTTCATACAAATCTCCTAATGCACACAACATGCAGTCAACCTGATGCTGCACCCACATTCGAAAGAAGGAGGTACTCACACTCTCCGATCCACTTCCTGGGGTCCATCATCAGTCGAGCTTTGGTGTCTTCCAGCTCCTCCCACAATGCCTCATGCTTTACCCGAAGTTCCTTCACCTGCTGCTGCCTTCTCTCCAGAACCTTCAGCTTACTGTTAAAGTACTGCAGGCCCTGCAGGGGGGAACACGAGCACGGTGAGATACTTGAGGGGGTTGGGGACGGACATGCCAAAAGTATCGTTTAGCTTGATATAGTATTTCCTTTTTTCCTGAATATCATTTTTTTAACTGAAGTCCATTATGTTGGAGGACGGTAAACTGAAACGTACAGTATGACAAATGGAAAGTTAAAACCGTAATAATGTAATGCGTACCTTTTCAACATCCTGAAATGGTTGCTGAAAGAGAGAAGAAACACATTTACATATTTTTCATCTAATTTGCACGTCACAAAATAAACATAACGACAAGTATAAACAGCATAGGTGCACTGCGTATGAATACACTCACTGAAATGTATTTGCACACGATTCTATCATTAGTTTTGTGATGATGAGAAGGTCTAGGCTAAAGCTGTGTCTTTTCTGAGCCACTCAACCAGCGATGCCTGGAAAGGACATTGTAAATCATCATTAGCTAATTGAGAGTGAATCAAACGACGATCCAGGGGGTTTAATATGTCCTCTTAACAAGTCCTTCTCTCACTGCCTGACTAACCGGTGCAGTTAATGGCCCACTGGAGAGGAGCAGACCATAAAGAGCCAAGCGCCCAGATACGAGCTCTGCTGAACGGCTAACAGGGGCTGGTGGCATTGGCAGGCGTGCTTTCATTCGACATCTCTTTCTTGAACACTAAACTTTGCTGTCGTTCCTCTCACACTTCTGTTCCTGATCTGTAACCGCCAGTGAGCGCCAGCCACCGGGACACAGGCTTTCAATCCCAATTAGACCCAGACAGTAATTGCCTGCTGATCTTTCCACATTCCTGGGAAGCTCTGGCAGAATCCCAAGCCTCGAGGTCTAGTCCCAGACACTAACCCTAGGATTTGCTACCAGGCAGACTTAAGGTCAGACGTCTGAGACACATTTTTCCTGTCTTGTACTTTAATAAGTTTCTGGGAAGGAGTCAGTGAAGACTTTCCCACAATATAAGCCATCGTGTCGTATGTGCAGCACGTATGGAATCAATGTCGCACATGTAGTGCATGGCCGTGGCTCTGCATTGCAATAGGACGTGTTAAATCCTGAGATAGTGCTTTGGGAGATCTAAAATAACTTTTGACGCCCCTGGTCACTCACGGAGAACATGCCAAAATCGTCCTCTCTGCTCACCTCTGCTATTTCCTCCTGTCTCCGTCTTTGAAGTCTTTCCACGTCGTCAATCTCATACACCTTAATCTCAAAGGGTTCCTTCAACGGTCCGGACATAGGGGGCAGATCCACCCACTGGCCCGCCGTGCCAGCTTTCTTCCCCAGGGAAGATGTGTCTGGCATTGGCGCGGGGATGAGCCGTCTCCTTTGGAAGCCTACAGAACCCAAGCGCCGCAGACAGTTATAGAGCAGAAATACAATAATGGTATTTGCTGGCCACTGTGTGTAAATATGTATGAGCCTCGCTCGGAGATGTTGAGAGTCGTATGAGGCTCTAGGCGGGCCTGCTGTGTTATGTTGATTACATATTTATAAGGGCTTCATGACTCCTGATTCTCTAGCTCCACAGTATAAACAAATTCAAAAGGTTGGTTTGCTGCAGACAAAAATCTCACACTGAAACCAACACTCTATATTCAAGTCATTCTATTCGATCAAAATATGCAGAATATAATTATAGTGCATATACTGATGAATAAAATTAAGTTAAAATAAAGTAATTCTGCACCTGTGTCTGTCATATTTCCTACGAGAAAGGATTAATGTATTCAGCGCAGAGCAGCGATGGATCTATTCATTTTGATCTACTCAACAATAACCCATCGACATTGCTGCATATCAATGTAGCAACGGAGGTCTATCAGATAACGTAGTGTTCTAGATATACACATCAATACATATTCAAACAGGTTGCCTTCCTCACCGTTAGACCTTTTCTTGGGGGGCTTGGAGCTCCTCATTCGGCCTGACGACATCCCGCTCTCGCTCATCGAGTCCAGGGCTGACGAGGCACTGCCCGTGGCCTCGCTGTCGCGGATCATGCTCTCGTAGCCGCTGCTGCCGCCGCTGTGGTAGAAGAGGGCGGTGCGGCCCATGGCCGGGGGGAGCTCCCCGCTCAGCACGCTGCTGTTGTCACTGCCGTGGCCGCTGCTGTAGCGCTGCGGCCTCCTGGGAGCTGTGATCTTACTGTAGGGGGAGGGCAGCACGGCGGCGGGGGACTTGTCGTCCCCGACGTTCACCCCGCTGTCGTTCCCGCTGTCCGAGTCTCCTGACGCTCGGGCGTGCTTGCCCGACGTGGTGCTCGATGCCAGCTCGCTCACCCGGCTGTTGGCGGCCCTGATGGCCTGCTTGGTGCCCATGATGGTGCCCCTCCCGGGCTTGCTGCTGACTGCAGTAGTGGTGGTCCTGGTGGCCGAGGTCCTTCCTGATGGAGGCAGGTTAGCGTTGGCACCTTTGGTCACTGGTTGTGCTAATGACTTGGTCGAGGAGCTCAGACCTTTAGAATTGCTGGCAGACAGTGAGCGAGCCTTGTTTACATTCGTCACTCCCAATGTCCTGGGGTTAGCGCTTGCTTTCGCCTGCCCAGGTTTACCGATCCCTCCGGGGCTCCCGCATGGGGATGGTGGGGAGGTGGCGATGGGAGTGCTTGATGAACTAGAGATCCCAAAGCGTGGAATAGACCTGCTGGACTTACTACTGCTGCTGCTCCCCAAACTGGCCCCACTGTTTTCCCTACTGAGAGCTGGTCTTGAACCTGATAGGGACAGGTTGTCACACCTCTCTAGAGACATGTGACTGCCGTAATGTAGCCCGCTGTCTCCTCTGGGGCCTCTGGCCTTCAGGCTTGAGGTAATTTTGGTAGTGGAGATGTCCGACTTCAGGCTGGAGGTTTTGAAGCTGTTGATGTCTCCCCGGCAGCGGACCTCCAGCTCATCCTCTGAGACCAATGACCGCAATGACGAGGTCATCCCTGCCTCCCCATAGGCTAACCTTAAGGCACTCTGGGGTAGCAGAGTCTTGTTCTTCTGGTCAAGACTGGACTTTCGCACCGGAGGGGGAGGAGGGGAAATGCCACCAGGCCTTGGGAGAGCACTGGCTTTCTGTGTGTTTGCCTTGCTGTGTTTCCCGAGAGAGGAATACTTTAGGCTACTCGTAGATCCATGGATGTCCTGTTTCCCCTTGGACTCTGTTGAGGCATGGATGACAGGCACGGTCCCCAAGGTGGTGGCACCTCGCCTGAGCAGAGGCATTTTGCTTGGGGGTTCGGTCTTCCTACTGGCCGACTTCTCACAGCCATCGACCACCCTTTGGGATGAGGTTGAACCCTGGACCTTGGGTGGACGAGGTACGCTGTTGCTGCTGATAGGTGTTTTGCGGGACGGGATGCCACTCGCTGGGTTTTTGATGAACCTGCTGGTGATAGGGGGCTCAGATAACTGGGGTACTGAGTGGTTGTCTATGCGATGCCAAGGGTTCTCTTGCCTGGAGTCCTTACCCAGAGCCTCCCTACTACTACTGTGGCTACTGCTATTATGGGAAATGGATGAGGTAGGTTTAATTTTCCTGGGAAGACTGGAGTGGACTGTAGAGGGACCTTGTGAGGGCTCAGAGGAACTAAGAGATTGAGCTTTAGTTATTTTGGACGTGTACTTCGGTGACCCTTTCGCAGACTGAGGAGTTGGAGCACACTTTGTCAGGGATAACTTGCCTGATGCCGTGCTGTCACTGTCAACGTCGGAGAAACTGAAGCCACTGTCGTTGAAGGAGCCCTTGGCCTCTCTGGGGGATGGCTCACAGTGGAACATACCCAGAGAGTCCAGATAAAAGGTTCCCTCGGGTCCCACGTGCTTGGCCTGTGGCAGAAAGACGTCTGTGGAGTGAGCACCTTCGCTCTCCACTGTGCACACGCTCACCTCACTCAGCCAGGAGCTGATGGACGAGCCCCTGCTAGCCATGCACACCATCGTCTCCTCCTGGTAGGGTGAACCCGGCTCCATGTTAACCTCTGACCCTCCGGCGGCTAAGGTGTACGCATCAAACTCATCGTTGATGCTGCTGATGATGCTGACAGGCCGGGAGCCAGAGGCCAGGGCCTGCAGGGAACAATCGCTGTTAAAGCTGATGATGCTCGAGGGCCGGCCCCTGTCTACAATGCTGCCTATGGCCAGCTCCTCCACCACAGTGAACACCAGCTCGTCCTCTCCGTTCAGCTCCACCGGCTGCTGGAGTGTGACCGTGGCTCTGAGGATGTCTCGATCCAAACACCTCTCTCTCAGGGTGGGCCGCATCTGGCACAGCTCCAAGGGTGTCCTGCCCATGTGGGAGTTGAATGAATCCCCCTTTTTCCCAGCTTGGTAGCTCATTCCGACAGGAGGCATTCTGGTACTGCAGCGTTCCTCATTGTCTCTGTGGTCATTTTGCTGGGGAGGGGGTGGAGCTGGCTTTGGCAGGGGCTTCTTGTTGAAGAACACTTTCTCCCTCACTACGGGCTCTGAGATAGCAGCTGCAGCACCGCCCTGTTTGCTCGGGCTGTTTGGATTTCCAGACAACAAAATCTTCTCGCCATCAGCACTGGTCCTACACATACTCTGAACAATATCAGATGGCACACTTTCCACAGGGATGCATGGTTTAGATTTAGGCTCAGGGTTGCCAACTGACGGAGCGGCCACAGCCTTAGGAGACGGTCTGGGTGAGACACTCTCTTGAGAGGAATCATTAGCAATCATCTTCAAGGGACTATTCCCTGAACCCTCCTTAGGCTTGTCCATCTTGGGGCTGCCCTGGTTCCCCTTGCCTTCCCCGACAAAAGCAGTGGGCTCCTCACTGCCGTCGATGCACTCCAGCCTCTCCTGCAGTTCTGCAAATGTGTTGCATTTGAAAAAGTGGTCTCTGTCGAAAGGGCCGTCCCTCGTAGACCTCCTTCTGTTCAGAGAGGGAATGATTGGAACGAAGGCAGGGGGGCCTTCGTTGTCACTCAGCTCCCGGTCTGAGATAGCAGCTCCTCCGGGCCCCACGTAGATCACGGTATCACAGGACTGCTCGCTGCTGGAGGAGTATTCCTGGTCACTGAGGAAGGAGGGCAGGTCTGGGTCCAGAGCCACGGTCCGGGGGTGGAAGGGCCTGAGATGGGGAGGCCGGCGGATCCTGCCCTCCTCACAGGAGCTCTCCCCACCAGAGGAACTGGATGCATACTGCGTAGCAGAGGATAGAAGGGACCTCACTATTTGTTTGCATGTGCATGGGAGGTTGGGCAATCCCTTGTTGGACAAAATCAATTACAAAACAGATATAAATTTCTCTGAAATTGAACGGGTCAATATATTCCGAAAGGCTAAAAGTGCACGTCAATAGCCATGCAGGAATGAATGTCAATAATATGTATTGCGCTGTGAGTGAACTTCATTATAATACGGCCACCGACCCATACTAAATAAATACATGCAGTCATTCCAACTAATTATCTGAGGCCTATATTTCCCTAATCTGAGGAAAGCATTACAGAGATCCTTAGGCAGGAAGTATTGATCACATGATTAGCTGTTGAGAAGTGGGTGGAGAAATAGGAACTAGCCCTGAATTATAGGGCTAATAAACTTTGATTTGAGGAAGCATACATTCATACAATGATGAGCTCAAAGATACAGAGGAGGAAGACATTGAAGCGTGCATTGTCAGTCAATTTAATCCATGAATGGATTTCTCTTTGTGCACTGTAGAGAAACAAATGCTCTTGCAGCACCATTAATAGCATACAACTATAACTCTGCATTGGATAATTAACAAAATGGAAAGGTAAGATTACTACAGCATTGCCTTGTTGCTTACGTTGAAGTAAAATTCACATTGTATTGAGATTTCTGGAACATGTGGTTCAAGATTTTCCATGGAAACTGAAAGGGCTGCAGCATAACTGATATGGTACTCATATCGGTGGGATATCAGTGAATCATGCACTTTCCATGGAATCTGAAACTGCTGCAGCCCACCCCTGATGTGAGTAACATGTATGCTTCGGGTTAACTGGTCCCCCCCCCCCCCCCATACCTTCGTCTTCTTCTTCCTCATGCGGTGGATGCGGGAGGCCAGCTGGATGGTGTTGAGGGAGTCGGCGTAGTGGGCCGGGGAGTCTGAGATGTGGGCGATCATGGTGGTCCTGCAGTTGATGTTCCCCAGGGACTCCCTGAGCAGCATGGTCAGCTTGCTGTCCCTGGATTGGTGTTTACACAATAGATATCACAATCAGTCGAGGCGACCTTCTAGATAAATCTAGATTGCACACAGATATAACCGCAGTAAATAAAAGGTTAGGTGTTCTTACCTATAAGGTACATGCTTGGCTCCGTTGGCTAGAGCCATGATGACGTTTCCCAGTGCGTTGAGAGACAGACACAGGCCTCCCCCGCCATCCCGGCTCTTGCTCAGGTCCTTCTCGCAGCTGCCCAGGTCTATGAGGTGCAGCCGGCTCCGCCCGCCAGACACTGTGGGGAGAGCAAGTGAGGTGGTGACTTTGGTGCGGACACTCCCCACGCAGTGGAAAGCGCACACTGCAGTGGGACAACTGGAGTTTGGGGGGGGGGCCGGGGGGGAAACAACACTGTAAGGTGAGCCCGACTTATAGGGTAGGATTAGCTCAGGAGGTAGAGCGGGTTGCCTTGTAACCTGAAGTTGCTTGTTTTATCCCAAGCTCCTCCTAGCGTGAGTGCTGAGGTGTCCCTGAGCAAGACACCAAACCCTAACTGCTCCTGATGAGCTGGCTGTCGCATTGCATGGTTTTAAGTCCCTTTGGATAACCTGAGTGTACATGTGAGTTGGCCAGCCTTTAGGGGACTAGCTCAGCCACAGGCGTGGGAGAAAGAGGCAGGCGCCTCCTACGCCATTTAAATAGGGAGGGCCCACAGTCATCGTAATTAGTCATCATAGACTGCTGTCACAGCAGAAAGTCTGATGATGTAGTCTCAAAGAATAAAGGGGCTAAAAGGTTAAGAAGATAAATTTGTAGCCACACTTTGTTGTGCGCCTGACTAATGTGTCGTTCCACATGACTTGTAAGAAAACAATGGGTTCTGGGGTTATGCAGCAAGAGGAGAACCATTAAGCTCACATGGGCATGACTTGGAAATTGACTGATTCACACACTTACTACTTTGAGGCAGAAGTGCAACGCATGAACGCCAACAGTTTTCTTTATTCTTGCACAGGCCAGAACCCATGAACATTGAACATGGAGACCGGAGTTATTTCTTATATTTATACTTGCTGTCTAGCCTCCAAAAAATAACTTTACGGTTATCGGGGCCATAGGAGGCAGGTCACACTTCAAGAGCAATAATAAGAACTCACTGATCGAGGAATTCATGCTGAAACACAATCCATTACACCAAATAAGTGTTCAGAGCCAACATTACTGAAAGTGCTTCTGATTATCTAGTGCATTAGATCTAAAATTAACTGATTACAGAGCACTCTCTTGTGTTTGTCATCAAATCTCGTTATTGTTAATAAGTGTAACACGGTCATAGAGTACAAAGACGTATGCCGTACAGAGAGCACACAAAGTGTCCATGAGTGATGTTCAGATCCTAATTATGGGGAAACGATAAATCCACATTTACCATGTAAAGTACAAGGACAAACCAGCTGCATAGTGGCCTGCCGCGCACGGCATTAAAGACTACCAAAGTGGATATCCACTTTGGTAGTCTGCCGTCGTGGCAGGCAGTTCACTCCCGTGCCTCCACAGGCAAGGACACTGCATAATGGCATCAAATGGGTCCACAACGCCATCCCTCCTGCAAGGCCCTCCAGAGGGTGCTTCAGCTAAAGGTAACAACCGGCATGGAGCTGCTCTCCTCCTTTTGCAGATAAAAGCACTTCCGAACCACTAAAAACGGAGCCGACGGTGGTGTACTCACTGCCTCCCTTGCCGCTCTTCTCCATGCGGTACTGGTACACGTGCAGCGTGAAGAGCATGTGGGAGTTGCGGCGCTCCTCCTCGCCGGCGTCCGCCCGGTTGGTGCTGCGGGCTTCCATGGCGGCGTCCAGGAGGAAGGCAGCCCTCTCGGCCGTGGGGGCACGGAGCTCGCTCTGGTTCTGGAGCTGTTTGGGGGAAGGGGGGTGGAGGGTGGGGGTTGGAGGAGGGACGGAGCAAAGACAAGGAAGATCCTCAAGGTGAGTGTGTGTGTGCGTGCGTGTGTGTGCTTGTGTTTGAGACGTGGCCAGCATTGGATCAGAAAGACATGAGGCTGAGCGGGATACAGAGGAGGAAGGCTTGGGAGCTGTGGGAGCTGGTTAATTGGAGCCAGCCACACGTTTCCTGCCCGTTATATTGGGTCTCGTGGGCAATGAAAAGCAACATATATGCACGCTGGGAGGGGGATTAGGATGGGGGTGATGGGGAGCAGTAGGCCAGGGCACGTCCATCACCGCTCCACGGTGAGAGGACGGAGGTGGCAGACAACAAAGAGGGTTGGAAGAGGGCGCCCTAAAAGACAGCAAAGACCGAGCAGAGAGCTTCAGAGGAGCCCAGCCACCCTTTGAAGTCCCAGTCCACACGGTTCCCCCCCAAAAAACAACATCTGACGGCAACACCTGCCAGCGCCTTCAGAACCCCGCACGCTGCACCCCCCCCTCAGAAATCCCCCCCCCCCAAAAAAAACACCTCCAGCTATTGTGTTTGTGAGGGGCCAGCCCCGACCCAGGGGTAGTAAACGCTGATGGATTCTAACAGTAATCATCAGAGTGAGGCTGCTGAGGGAGCCATCAATAGCAGGGATAACGTTGGTGGGGAGAACACAAAGCAAAGGATTACAGCGGCAGGTCGACGCAGGACACCAGGCGGACTGGAGAATGGTGAGATGATGAAAAAACAAACACAAAAGGCAAAAGGCGAAGACTCCGTGGGCTGGATGATAGACCGCGTGTGGATCGGATCAATAGGCACACTAATACATAGACAATACGACCGAGTGAGAGAGGGAACGAGAGAGGGTGTGGGAGAGGGAGAGAGAGAGACAGAGACAGACAGAGACAGAGAAGAGAGAGAGAGAGAGGGAAATAAGGAAAGAGAGCGAGAGAGGGAAAGAGAAAGCGAGAGAAAGAAAACTGGAAAGAAAGCGACAGCGCGCGCATTCGCTTGCTCGCTCTCTTGCGGGGGCGGGCAAGAGAGAGATCAAAGACTCAACGGCAGCACGGCCCTGGGTCCTCCCCGCGTCCCCTCACCTGAGTTCCACAGATGGGGTCCTCGCTGAGGTTGATCCCGGGGGTCTGGCCGTCCTGCGCGCTGCCCGCGGTGGACACCTCGGACAGCAGGTCCTTCAGCTCCTCGTCCTTCCCGAAGATCTCCACGGCGGAGACGCGCACCGAGAAGCGCGTGGCCGCCTTCTCCTTGCGCTCGGTGATCAGCTTGAAGAGCCAGGAGATGGCGCAGGGCACCACCCCCAGGCTCTGGGCCGAGCCGTCCTTGCCCAGCATGGTGTACGTCTTGCCTGGGGACACGATTAGTCACTGTTAGTGTCTGGGTGCTGGGGAGCAACACATTTACATTTAGGCCATTTAGCAGATGCCTTTATCCAAAGCGACGGTTCAGACACACATTCACACAGCAACGGCGGAGGAGGCAACCACGCAAGGTGACAGCCAGCTCGTCAGGAGCAGTTGAGGGGGGGAGGTGTCTGCCTCAGGGACACGCTCAGCTAGGGGAGGCCGCGGGATCGAACTAGTAACCTTCCGGTTATAAGTCGCCCCGCTCTACATAGTGAGCAAAGACGACCCCCGTGCATGTTTCCTTCCTTCTCCGAGTGGAAAGGTCGTTGGAACAGTATCACCAGCGACAAATACATTGTGCAAGGATTTACAAAACATGATGAGGTATGAATTTTAAAAGGGTGTGTACCCAGTAAA
>JAOPUA010000137.1:8875918-8899380 GCA_027122455.1 Trisopterus luscus | reverse complement strand
ACATGATTATTCAATGATGAACTGCACTGAACAGCAGCAGCAACTGTATCACATAGAATATGATCATCTAAAATCCAAACACAACAGTGCTTTACCAGAACCGACGGCGCCGATAGGCCTGTTCTACCTATTACTTGCAGGTACAGATGTTCAGTAGGAGACCAGGACACCAGTGTCCCTACGGAGATGTTTGTCCACTGTGAACTTAATGTTCCTGACCTCCCTGGAATCACACAGCCAGAAACGGCTCATATTCTGCCAACTCAGGGCGAAGTTGGGGTTTTAAGCGGCAGAAGCCTCCACCCTGGGAGACACTGACGTTTCAAGATACCAAGCAAAGAAATGATGATAGGATTTACACAAACTGATAACTTATTAGTCAAATAAAAGGGTGCAAAAGTGTGGATGGATTCTAAGTGTTTTGTGTTGTTGCTGAATCAACGTGTGAGTGATCTGCCTCAGAGAGAGTGAGTTGCACTGTGCTGCACAGGCCTCCAGGCGGCCGAAGAAGCGAGGAGACAGGAAGTGGCGGTTGTTGCAGTTCCACACCTTTCCGGTGAAGCAGCTCAGCGATCCGGTTGAAAGGAGAAAGCTAGGTGGAGATAACCGAGAACGAAGGGGGGCTACAGAAGGTAAACGGATCGTATGCTAATGTGCGGATTGACTCAGAATGACCCGATGCACCATTATGTTCCCACTATAATTGATCTGGTCTGCTGGTGATCCATTGCCAACAGTCACATATTAAGGTTAGCAACTTGGCTAAGCGTAGCCCGCTAGGCGACCAGCTAACTGGTAGCCGTCGTTAGCATTAGCCCATTGGAAATGTGTCTGACACTCCTCTCCAATCTCTTCGCAGGGTGACAAGACGTGGATTAGATGCACGGTGGACACACGCATCGCTGAATCCCGCGCTGTATCTCTCAACGCTCAACCGTGCAAGTGGATCACGTTGCCTTGTCCGACCTTTGATGGAATAGCCTCGGAAAACCGTTCTTCTCCCCCGGTGGTGCTGAAAGAACAAGGACGCGCCCGGTAAGGAGGACCGCCAGAATCGCCCCTAAGTAGAGCAGCCTGGGCAGGGCCTCATGTGAGACACCACCCAACAGACCTACGCCGCGTTTGTCCCCAGCCGCAGACTCCCATTGATGCTTTATTTTTATTTTTGGGTGAATAATATGAACGTTGTGCCACAGCTGATGCTTAGTGGGTCCATCACCGCGCCATGCTCCGTGTAGGCCCTACAGACATGGTACTGTGCTGAGCCCCCATGCCCGTCTACCTTATCCGCTCCCCTTCCACAAGACCCAGAATAACGGAAAAGCCTGCGGTGTGACTTTATTCCTGACATGCACGTCTATTTCTGACAGCACCCACATGCCTGTCATTGAGTCATGCGATTGCAAGTGAATATATAATCAGATTGTAGTAAGTAGTGAGACACGTTAGTTCGGAGGCTGTCAAATTTTATTATTGGAAGATTTATTGTATGCAGAGTAGAAAATGGGTAAAGTGCTATCAAAGATCTTTGGCAACAAGGAAATGAGAATATTGATGCTTGGACTGGATGCGGCTGGCAAGACGACAATTCTCTACAAACTTAAACTTGGACAGTCAGTCACCACTATTCCCACAGTTGGTTTCAACGTGGAGACTGTGACCTACAAAAATGTCAAGTTCAACGTCTGGGATGTCGGAGGGCAAGACAAGATCCGTCCTTTGTGGCGACACTACTATACGGGCACTCAAGGGTTAATTTTCGTTGTGGATTGCGCGGACAGAGATCGCATCGACGAGGCAAGGCAGGAACTTCACCGCATCATTAACGACCGAGAGATGAGGGATGCCATCATCTTGATATTCGCAAATAAGCAAGACCTTCCGGACGCAATGAAGCCACATGAAATCCAAGAGAAACTCGGCTTGACCCGCATCAGAGATAGAAATTGGTATGTTCAACCCTCCTGTGCGACCACAGGCGATGGACTGTATGAGGGGTTGACATGGTTAACATCAAATTACAAATCTTAATGATGAGTGATGACTGTTTTAGGTCAAAACTATAATGAAATGATGTTGCAAGTTACAAATAACTTCTCACATGGTAAAGAAAAAGTCGATTATCTTCCATTTATTTTTAATACTATGTTTACCCCACAACTAATTTATCTTTTACTGGGTTTGCTGGCTTAAAGTTTGCTTGTATGCAGTCACAGGCCTATATCACATTTGTTATCTTCGGGACTTGCTTGATGAATATCAAACTAATTGGTCCTACTGTTGAAGCCACAGATCACCGCCTTTGCCTATTCTTTTTTTTTTCCTTTTGATATTTTCTAATGGAGGAGCTGGAGTTTTTATCTTTCATTTTGGAGTCAAGCTGGTTTCATGGTTCTTAGATGGCTGGGGGTTTCCATTCACAAGAGTCATATATGGTTTTCTTTTTCAATAGTGACATTTTCCATGTCAAGTAGCTCATAAGGGACTTTCAATCCTTAACGTGATGCAGAGTATTTCTTCTCATTGGTATTGACCGTAGCAAGAAAAAAGGAATCTTCTGACATTGCTTACATTTCACTGTCATCATTCAGGACTTAAAGAAGAAAAAAAGTGTGACTTCTGACATGTTTGTTCCCCCCTTCCCAGAGACCCCGTCTATCTAGTTATTGATTGGCCCATTGTGTCGCGTCCTAATACTTAATTGTGCTAATTACTCGATAGGCTCCACTAACTCTTAACATGCTTGTCAGGATGCATCTTAAGTTACGGTTAACATTCGTCATGTAGTCCGGTTAACTCCAAAGGAATCACATTCTGCTCTGAGCTCTCGCAGTCTGCTACCACATTTGATACGTCTCTGGATCGGGGCCACTATAAGATAAGCCTATATCTGTAGCATGAGTACAAAAGTACAGTAACCCTATCAGAATCCATTTCTTCAGCAGTCAGAGGGAACCACTTGTTGGTGATGTGTTGGCGACCGGTGGTGCAGCTCTTACTCCAATTTTGACTGGGCGGAGAACCATGTACAGAACAATGTCATTGTAATGTCTTATTAAAAAAAAAAGATTTTACAGGCCTTGTGTCTTTCCTTTATACCATGAATCACAGTCTCATGGCTTGCCAGTAGCTTTGTCTGTGGGTATATGTACAGCCTCTATTATATTTTTGATTTGGGTAAAGAAAAACATTTAGATGGGACTGAAAAACTGACTTGACACATATAGCATTGATAAAGTGTGTAGAGTGTAGAAATCTGCTTTTGTGTGGTTGACCTCTGTAGGCCCCCTTTCACTGACAATTTTGCCAGTGAATGAGAAAATGGACAAAACAGGAAGTGGAACTGCTGGTCTTCATGGAACTGCAATGGCCACATGGTGTGTGTGGGGGAGGGTCGCACTAAGGCTGCAACATGCTGCAAATATTGTTGGCCATAACTGCACAAATTAAACGGCAAATCTGTATTTGTGTCACAAGTATAGTCATGGCTATTGTTGAGGCTTGCCAACATTGAGAAAGGAAAATATATTATCAGAGGCAGTATTTAATTTAATATTTTGATTATAGTTATGCATCAGGCTATGCAACAGCTGCTTAGTTTGATGGGGTTCATATGTCATTTACATACCATGTGTTTTGCCTATTCTGAAGTAGAAAACATAAAATCTAGGGAGCATATTTGCAGGGATACTTAACCATGCCAAATTTCTCATTAATTGTACTCATTAATTTTCATACATTATATTAATTGGATTAATGGATTTCCTGACATTTTCTGTAAAATAAACAATGAAAAGCATTTTGTTCGTATGCATGACACTCAGAATATCTCTACTCCATTATGCCTGAAAGTTGAGTGGGGTCTGTCTAAAACCAAGGACAAGCAGACATTATTGATTATCCTGCTGTAAACCAAATCATTCTTCGTGTGAACATTCACAAACGTGTGCCAGACAAGCTATGCCTCAGGAGGATGTTTGCTTTCGCGTTGCTAAGGTTTCTGTCGGACAGATCAGGTAACACGAATGATTCACGCGTGAGAGTGGATGGAGTGAATAAAACCTGCATATGATGGTGGAAGGAAAAAGGACTTGCTAAAACCAATGCACTTGCACTTTCCTGTCTTTGAACAGCCAACTGGGCTTGGGGAGACTGTTTTGTAGCTGTTAAACACATACTTTGGGCCAGGGCCCAGTCAAAAGCCTTCATTAGACACCGATGGCAGTTTAATTGGTCTGTAATGGCCACAGTGGCCTCTTCATTACAACCATATGATTTCCACAGACGTTAGGGATGACATGGCTGCCCCACCCACCCCGGGGTGAGGGCTGAGATGGGCTCAGGTTTTATGAGCTGTCCTTGGTTACGATGAGACTTCCTAGCCCATTTGTGAACTCTCTCTGGGTTTGGCTGGAATTTCGGAGGATTTTGTGTTAGAAATGTTTTAAGAAAGATATGTTTTTTTGGCCACTGTAATATCTTTTAGGTATTGCTCAATGTTGTCAGACAGCTGTGTGTTGTCATTTTCTGGCAGCTACAGATTTGAGGGTGAAATTCCGTTTAATCTTATTCACCAATGAGTTCAACAGAATACAACTGAAGGTGGGTTCAGTACATTTCCCCACCAACTGCAAAATTCTTCACCTACTTTGTACTGCGAGCCCAATAATCTATATGACAAAATCACCTCAGGCAGAAGGTTGTGTTTGTTGAGGCTGTTCCTATAGCGATTCTTTAATATGGCTTGGCTAGTGGTTTTGAACTAACCCACTCTTCAGTTCCTGATATAGTTCCTCTATACTGCAAATAGAGGAACACATTATTCTGCCCTTGACATACTAATGTTTAACAATATTTCACAAGAGCCTTTGAAATGGTATAAAACCTTTTAATGACAGGCCCACAAACATAAGTTGCCTGTTTTTGAAAACTTGGTTTGATGGTCTGAGTGGACCCTGGTTCATCTCGGCCCTAGTTGGGGAAATGAGCATTTGTCATATGTTAACAAAGCCACACCCAATGGGATTATTGTCCTACCTTTATTTTCTTTCTACTCATGTGTATACCTGTGCAAGGTTGCACGTACATGCCTATTAAGGCCGATTATTTTAAGTCTTCCAAATAGTTGAGTGGGAAAGCTATCCTGAACCACAAAGCTCTGCCCACTGACTATTATCATCAAGGATAAACATGTATTACCCCCTTTGGGGAGGGAACCACTTTCTTACTATAATCTCTGCACTCACTCTGTGTCTAACGGATGGTTCCCCGTTAATAGAGAACACCCACATGGTTTGATGCTAGGTCCGGAAGTGGTTAAGTTTGGGGTTTTCTTGCTGTCGTTCTCAGACTTCTGAAAGCATGCCTCTTCCTGCCTCGTGAAATGAATAAGCATACAAAGATGCACTCTGCTTTCTTCTGCTTTGAGCGTGACTAGTCTCTATGGCTGAGATATTTAGTATTTTTCTATCGTCTCTTACTTGAAAAATTGTAATTGACACCATCTGAAGGTTTTGGTGAGCAGTGCTATGGTGCACTGCGCTCTGGGCATTAATCCAAGTTGCATTCCATTCATATCTGTGGCTCAAGGTCACTTTCATTTGGGGGATTCGTGGTGGATTACAACGATTTTATGATGGTCGTTGAATCAATCACGTCGTTCCATTTTATTATGAATCTAGAATATATAATCATAACTTTCCAGTTGAAGCATAGAGCTATATCTATGCATGCATTACCCCTGTGGCTCTATGCTCTTGGTCGAAGGTAGTGTTTCTATGACAGCTGTATGAGGGATTTTGTTTACAGCTGTGTCTGAACTCCTCAAGCTGTGTTTTTTCAAGTTGCTCTCAGTGAGACATCACTGTGAATCACCTCCCACTGTGAGGTGCTAGATATGCCCCAATGAACAATAGGAGGATGGGAATACTCTTTTTTTCGGGGGGTGGGGTTGGGGGGTTAAGGTATTGTAACAATCGATCCTTGTAAAGCTGAAAACCAGTCAGAATTTTAATTGTCCTAGATATACTAATTTCCACCAACCCTGCCAACCCTAACCCTCTACACACAAGGCTCTCCAACAGCCGCCATAGTACTGGAGTGTGGTTTTAACCAGATTAATAGGAACAGGTTTCAGGATTCACTTTCCAATATCCACCTTCAGTAGCTGTTTCCTCTTTCTTGCTTAAAGACTGAAACGCATCAGTGACAAGACGATGGACACCCCCCACATTTCAATGGCTCCCTTCAGAGGACTGCATCCCGCTGCACGGAGAAGCGCCTCGGCTGGGCCGCATCTGCCGCGTCTAACAAGATTGCTGTAATTACACAGAAGTCAGTGTTTGCTTACAGTGACAGTATGCCACACATTAGCCAACAGCCTGTGTCTGGAGGAACCCGTACATCCGTACCGAGCCAGGCCCCGCTGCTCCTATACAATGCTTTTTCAGACTACAAAGGGGTAATGACTCAGGAAAACAGACATGGACACCCCACCGCACACACACACACACACACACCACCCCCTCCCTCTCTCCCTCCTGCTCCAGAGAAACAGCACAGTGTTATGCCATATGTTTAAGACAAACACTGGATCGATTCATTGGCTCTTATTCAAAAACAATTCTCACTATCACACATTTATCCTATTAACCAGGGAGTTGTTTCCTCATTTTAAATGCATACTACAAGTACAGGAATCTTATTCATCTGTAATTGAGTAATTTGACTGTCCTAACAATGTTGGTGTAGGACGATACTAATGGTAAAAAATGAAGAGTGGACTAGTGAAGTTGGTGTATCCGACATGCTCTTCCATGCTGTTATCCTATAACTGCTGCCCAGCTGTCCTAACAGAACCCCTGCTGGTGGGGGGTCAGGTTGTAACTGTGGGGACTGTGTCAAAGTGGGCGGAGTCTATTTACACGTATCTATAATTCAGAGATGTGCCAGTGAGCATTGGTCCTGTATGAGTATAGAAAAAAGGGAAAGCTGCACAATCAGAAGAGACACTTTCTGTCTCCCTCGTCTATTTTTAATTAGCCCAGTTTGGTGTCTATTCTTGAGCCACTCCCTGCTAACTGGTGAGAAAATTAGGCTTCTATACTGGAACAGTGTCCCCTGGCTCCTGGCAGTGTGATGATGACAATGCCACAAAGGCCCCACTGTGTCGCTTGGCTGTGATGCAGCAAAGTAAAAAAAAAAAAAACAGCACACAGCCTTTTGAGTCACGCTCCATGCCTCCTCCACCCATCCTGCTGATGTTTCACTCAATTCTGTTGTACACTTTGAGATAATACAAAAATAAATGGCAGATGGTGATGGTATTTTATTAGGTTTTGTGCAGTTAACAGTAATGCCTCAAATATAACAGACCAGAAATGTACTTTTGCTCTGTCATAACGGACAGAAAAAAAAAAAAAATTTGTCAAACTGTGAACTTTAATGAGTACCTTTAATAGTTGTAAAGTCTTTTTTTGCTCTCTCATTACACAGGTGAGTCATTGCCATTTTTAGCACCATCTGTTGGTGGGAAATTACCACATTATGGCTTTGCTGTACTCGTTCAGTGTGGGGATCTTCTATACCACCACACTTCCATTTGATTTCAAAAGGGGATGCTTAAGCTGCAAGGTAAATAATTTGTTTCAACAGTTACTGGGGAGCCAGCATTCAGTACCAACTCAAAGAAAAATAATTAGCCCTAATGTACACTGACCAAGGTCAAAGGAGAGTCGACTAGGGAGTTGTTTTTCGAAATGTCCCAAAGGCCAGATACATCAGGTCGAATTGTCAGTGCAGAGGTGGGAAAAATGAACTCAAAGCAGAAGGCTATACATAGCATATCCATGACTAGCCATTATTACAATGTTCAACAGCTGCGCTTATCATAATTTCTGGGTGCAGAATTATCAATGAAAGCCTAAAGGACTCCAGTGTTAAACCGTGATTTAACAGAAACATAGCACTTGCGTTTAGGCTATATCTGTAGACATAATTGATCATCCATGTCCAGGGATAATTGTATCCAAAGCTTAACCTATTTATCAATCCACAATCATCTTATTTGAATTAATTTGAATTCAGAAAATAAATACTTTGGAGAAATGCACATCACTTTTTCACAAATTCCAGTCGCTAAATGAATGCAAGGTCCTGTGCCATCGCAGATGGTCCGGTTACATTCTAAGCAGATTCTTGGCCAGCAGTTTATCCTTGCCCTTATCCATCTCCTTACAATTACCTCACTAGTCTCAGCCTTGGAACAAACCCTACTTGTTATTAGTGGGCCTATGGCCTAGAACCTTTTATTTATTATCCTGGTGAACTCAAGAGTTGAAGGCCGCCGTTCACATCGCAAACAGCCCTACTATGTAAACAGGGGGGAGTTGGGATGAAAGGCAGTGGGGCCACTGCATGCCTGTGGACGTACGGGGCGTGCTGCATGGTTTATGCCTGAAATAAGGCCCATAATCTTCCAGCTAATCTGGGGCTTTTAAAAGGCATTCCTCTCGCATGGTGGGCGGTGCCGTGCAGAGTCTGTCATGCAGCCAGTGCAGTTCCAGCTCGGAAATGACAGGCATTTAACCTAGTGTTTATCTACCTCTTTCCCTCAACTTTGATGTATTGGCAATGGATTGCATCTATCTTTTATATTCCATTGCGTTATGATGTAACATCTCAGACAGACAATAATAGAATCTCCTAATTTTGTCTACCTGGCTCTTTAGATAATCTTGGGAGTGGACTAGTAAAGATTATATTTAGTGTAGAGATAATCTTCACGCCACACAAGTCATTCAATCTGAACAATTGATGCCCCCTAGTGTTTGTGGCATAATCAACAATGTATGCTATTACTAATTAGATATTGTTGACAACGAGAAATCCTTGTTATTACTAGAATAAGAAAAAACAGACATGGCCAGTTAGAAAACATCATAGAAGGGCACACTAGAAGGGCATCCGTAAACAATGGTTCAATCAAATAGCCCATCAAATAGCCATAGGAGTGTATATTGTAAAAGCTAAATGTCAGAGTGTTCTTGGTTGAATTAAACCCTAGACAGAAATCAGAGGATGATTCAAAAGGATCAGAAGGAAAGAACGAGCTTGGGTAAAAATCTTAATAAAAAGGTATGGCTCATCCACACTCACAGCACCCTTGCATAATGTCAACACCTTATCTAAGCTATCTGATGACTAATACTAATAATAGTTTTTAATCCCTCCAACCTTACAGGACTAATTGGACATAGACTGTCTTGGCATAAGATTAAGGCGCTGGCTGATCGAGGAAGGTGCAAGCAGCAGCCATTTTTCTGAGGACACCCACGACTCCATTAACAAGGTGCAGATAGAATACAGCTTGTAAACTGCCAAAAGGCTCACTCAACATCAAGTACACAGTGAAAGGAATATATAGACTACTGTACACACATGTAGGCTTATGGCTTTTCTTAGGTTTTAGTGTTAATATCGATAGCATAACAAAAAACATTCAGATAAAAATATTTTATCAGAATCACTTAACTGATGTCATACAATTAACAAGGTATAGAGGTTTATTCAATTGTAAATATGATCTCTGTTGTTCTTGACGATCCATTTGTTTTAAGAGAAAAACATGGAAAGACACCGAAACTTATAGTGAACTAACAATTACCCGATGATCTAAGGCCACAAAATAAATTCACACTTCTTCAAAACAGAAGGACAAATTATTCACAAAATATTTCTTCTTCCTCACCACAAGGCAAATGTACATAAGTACATTAGTTTATAAACATAAAGTCATATTCCGTTTTATATGCAGTATTCTGATGTCTGGACTGTTAAATTCTGGGTCTTGCTGTTCCAAAGGAACTGCCTTCCAGTTGAAGTCCTTCCCCAGCAACTTAAAAAAAGAAGCAATAATCCAGTAAATCACTTTGAGAAGACTGATAGTGAAGAGCATACATGCAATTAAAAACAATACAAAATAATGATTTGTTCACTGAAAGAGAAAATAAGGGATAGCTAACAATATGCATTATTTTTTTTTACCTCGAAGAACTGTGCTTCGACTTTTGGGTTAATGCCAACAGTTCTGTGCTCATAGCAGCAAATGATGCAGGTTGAGGGTCCGGAAAGTTTCTTCAAGCTTTCCACCAATGGCACAACAGACTAAAAAATAAGAATGATGAGACATGTTGCAGATGCTATATATTGCATCTGCAATATATAATGTTATATCACAATGTTTATACACGAGTTTGCACTATTTTAAAGGAATACTTGGATTCTGAGAATGATGACATTACCTGTTCATAATAGATACGACATATTACCTGTTCATAATAGATACAATCCGCCATCAACACATAGTCTGGAGGCGGGAGGAAGTCAGAAACATCTTCACCCCTTAAAACGGATGACCAATTAGATTAAACATGTTGGAATAGGAACATAGGAATGCAATTAGGTCTGCTGGGTCTAGTTTATATGAAACTCCAATACAGGCACAGGTGTAAAACAGAAAATAAGTACAAACCATTTAAGTACCTTGGCAGTGATGGAGCCACAGCTAACCACCCCCTTGTTTTCTTCGATATTTACTTGCAGGAGTGTCTGCAAATCCTCCAAGTCGGTCACGGTGACGTGAGCACTGTTACGATGAATACAATTAATTATTTAAGACAATCAAACTAAAACGTTACTTATAACGTTACAGCACTGATCATGACAAGATGACACCAAATGTATCTGAATCCTAAGTTACCCTAATGATGCAGCCATCAGCCCAACTACTCCAGTGCCTGCTCCCAACTCCAGTACATGTCGGTCAGCCCATCTATTCCCTCCGGAAGCCGGGTCCTTAAAGCTTCTCGTTTCCAGGTATTTTGCCAGCACGATCGCTGCATCCCAAACCACACAACCAACGTCTCCTTTGTGACATTGGTTTAATTTGAGAACACACCCATCATTTTTCTCGATTTCTCTCACAAAATAGCTACTTTCTGTTTCCGCCGCCATGCTTATGTGTCCACGCTGATAATCGTCCCCCCATCACTTCGTCCCTGACTGAAGGTTCCTCTTCGTCTAGTTCCTCCTCGACTGACAGCCAAGCCCTTCTTTATGAAGTCTATTTCATGTATATAGTATATATAATTGTGGTTCAATATTTTAATATCGCATCAATTCTCAAAATTATAACTTTGGACTAGATTCTTAGCTTAGAAAAACAAGGGATTTGTGCTTTTATATAGACAGTTGGTTGTAAGGGAAATGCGACTTTATAGTTATATTATATAAAAAATATATTTATAATATTAATGCACACATTACGCGCGCGTCACGAAACGCGCGATACCAGCACTTTGTACATACGTGCGCGCGCGCGCTTCTCTTGACAAGTTTGTGGCGGTTTTCTTAGTTTTCGCTAACGGCAAAAACATCTAGTTATCTATCAAGAATTTAATATGTTTCAAAGCAGCACAGAGGAGGTGACCACGGGCGGCGGAGGCACACCTGAATCAGGACAAAGCTCTGGCATGTCTCCGTTGGGTCGAGGTAGGCACGATGTGCTGGTCTCCATGGACCCCGGGTCATCCTCCTCCTCCTCTCGCCTGAGTTCAGGGCCGCCAACTACAAGCTCTCGCCGCGCGTCATCACTTGCTTCCGGTATGTGATGGTGACTGCCATGATAATAAATAGTTCTGCATTAACTGTGGAACATTCCAGATTGAGAACAACTTTTTTTATACATGTCAATGAACAAATAACCTCAGGAGGCAATACAGTGAGGAAAGTCATTATGCTAATGTTATTGCTATGTAAGTTATTTTGTACTGTATTCAAATTCTGACATGGCTTCCCCTCTCGTTGTTTTGGTACAGGTCCATCTCAGCATCTTTTTAGATTGGGTCAGGCAAGTCACTTCAACCCTCTGTCAACCACTAGCAGCTCAATCAGGGGAACCCCACGATTCAGGAAGACCCCAGGTTCTGGTGGCACAGGGGCCTATTCTGCACGAACCCCGCTTACTGAGCATACCGGTATGTTACAGCACTAAATCCTGATCTTATGAACACGACAGACACTGACATTTAGGGTATTTAGCAGAAACCTTTATCCAAAGCGATTTACAATAAGTTAATTTGTCAGAAGAAAGCAAAACAATACATTGTTGTCGGTACAATAAGGATGTTCATAGAACTAAGTGCTAACAATTGTTAAGTTAACCTCTTCTCTGTATACAACATAGATAGCTAGGATAAGATGCTAAGTACTATTCTTTAGTGCAAGGACGTACAACATACAATAAGTGCGTATATTAAGTCGGAGCGTATAACATTAGTTCCAGGATGTACAACATAAGACACGGCTGTCCCGTAAACATTCTCATTCTAACTTCTCCGTTGGTGTAGGAATGACCTGCTCCTCTGCTGCCTCCACCAGCTGCGCGTCAGTGATCGTTGCTGTGGTGGAAGGCCGGGGTTTGGCCAGGGGAGAGATCGGTATGGCCAGCCTCAACTTGAGATGCCCCGAGCTTGTCCTCTCTCAGTTTGCAGACACAGGGACCTATGCCAAGGTAACGCAGACACAACTTATGAATGTCGGCGTGCTCGTCAACATTACAGGTTTATAGGGGTGTGTGAATCCGGAGAACTAACGCCGTTCGTTTGAAGGTGATCACCAAACTTCATATCCTGGTGCCGTTGGAGATACTGATGCCAGACACAGCCAGCGAGAAGGGTAAAGGGACCAAGCTGTTCAGCCTCATCACAGAGAACTTCCAGGTGCTAGTGCAACACAGAACTGTCACCAGAAATAACAATCTCCAAACCGGGGCCTTGTTTTACCTGTTGGTTATGTGTTCCTGTCAGGCGGTTGCTTTTACTGCAATCCAAAGGAAGTACTTCAACGAGAGGAAAGGACTGGAGTACCTTCAACAGCTGTGTGCTCCAGAGTTTGGGACCGTCATCATGGAAGTGCAGGCTAAGTACGCTGCATTGTGATGGTGCTAAACGGCAGAGATTTTAAATACGCATGAAACAAACAGGAAAGTTGACGCATGCTATGACTCTGCATGGCCACCCTCACACCTTTCGTATGCACTTATTGTATGCTGTACGACCTGCCAGTTACGACCTGCCAGTGTGTACACATGTACACACTTATTGTATGTTGTGTACGTCCTTGCACACAAAATTGTGTAGCATTTTATCCTAGCTAGCTTTGTTGTGCACGGAGGAAGGGGTTAATCTAAGTCTGCTAATTGCCCTAAATGTAAATGTATTTTCCCATGTATCCTTTTTGTTAGGTATTATTGCTTGGCCGCTGCGGCCTCATTGCTGAAATACTTAGAGTTCATCCAGAACTCCATCTATGCTCCAAAGTCCCTTAAAGTCAGCTTTAAAGGGAGTGAGCAGACTGCCATGATCGACTCTGCATCCGCCACTAACTTGGAGTTGGTGGTGAACAACAGGGACTGCAGGTATAAGGCAACCATGGAATCTTCTTAACATAACATGTTCTAGACACTACCAATACAATGGCCTACCACATTGCAGGTTTGCCTTGTTCCATTACATTTACTTATACAATAATGTATTGATAAAAAATGTATGTTTGCCTCAAACAATTTATGTAGTTATAGATATGCAACCCTTCCTGCACTAAATGCATTGCCAATGAGTAACAATAAGAGTGGACCCCAAACCAGCTCTGTTGAATGCAATTCTCAGTGGTAGTCATACTTGGCTGACACTATAAAGTTATAGGTGTTTGGTATATCTGTCTCTATTTGGTGCGTGTACCTAGGAGCGAACACACTCTCTTTGGAGTGCTCAACTATACAAAGACCATGGGTGGTGGTCGAAGGCTACGCTCCAACATCCTGGAGCCGCTGCTTGATGTGGATACCATCAGCATCCGCCTGGACGCCATACAGGAGCTGCTGCAGGAGGAGGAGCTGTTCTTCGGCCTGAAAAATGGTCAGGATAAAGCGCTGCTTTTGGTTACATGATAATCGATATTGCACAGAGATTTGTATGATGGCTTAAAGTCTGGCTTGTTTTTTTTATAGCAATAGGTCATTTCCTGGATATAGATCAACTGCTCTCGGTCCTTGTCCAGATTCCAAAGCAGGAAACGGTGCGTGGAGTGGATACATTGCTTTTAGTTATTTTATTTTTACTGCAGTTGTTTGAATTATAATAATTCAAGATTGGATGACTTTATCAAATAGTAACATTGGCTTTATTGGAGTAATCATCACTTAATTCAAAAATATTACAAGTGATTTGTCTTTATTGAATAAAGATTTATCTTTTTTTTTTACTATCAAATTATTTATTTTTCATTCAAAACAATGTAAATACAATAAAAAAAAACATTCATACAATATATAATATAATATATATAATATAAAATAATATAAAAGTGATTATCAGTGTTTTGAATCAAGTTTCACATAATATATTATTTCAATTCTACTGCTGTAATCTAAAATGCACCCTGCTCTGACTTGATACTTTTTATTCTATGTCTGAAGGTACAAGTTGCTGAGGCAAAGATTACACACGTCATTCAATTGAAACACACACTGGATTTAGTGCCATCCCTAAGGGTATGTCTTTGTTAGTATGCAATATTTAAAATTAATAAAAAATCATGTATAGCTTAGTTTATAACTTAAACTTCTAGCTGATTTTAACCATATATCCAATGTGTCATATGTTACTTAGCATAAAACATTAAAATCGTTGCACTTTAACAGATGTTGTTAAGAAAGTGTACCACTGCTCTGCTGAAGGCTTACAGCACCTCGCTAGAGGATAACAGGTACTAATACTCTCCATTTGACTCTGCTTGTCATTTACTGGACTGGCTATGAATAGTTTGACACTTGATTCTTCGCTGATTCTGCCTTCTGTACCTTGTCACACGTTAAGGTTTGACACAATCCTGGAGCAGATCAAGACAGTAATTAACGATGACACCACCTACATGAAGGGCAGCCTCAGCATGCGCACTCAAAAATGTTACGCTGTGCGGCCCAACATCAACGAGTTCCTGGACATTGCACGACGAGCGTACACTGAAATTGTGGATGACATTGCCGGTACTTTCCCTGGATGGGCCAATAATATGCTCTGTCTTCCAGTGTTGCTTGCATTGTAACACAATGACTTAACAAACCATTTGGTGATCACCAGGGCTGGTGGACCAGATGGGGGAGAAGCATGGCCTGCCCATGCGTACCAGCTTCAGCACTGCCAGAGGTTTCTTTATCCAGATGAAGCTTGAAGGGGTGGCCTTTCCAGACGGAAAGCTCCCAGCTGAGTTCCTAAAGGTGACAATGAGGCCGACCCTCTCTGTGGGCTTTAGGCCATTCCATGCTGCTTCTGTATTCCATACTTTGTGGCTTGATGTGATGCAGCATTCTCCCTAACACTCCACCCCAGGTAACCAAGCAGAAGAACAGCTACAGCTTCACTACTGCAGATCTGATGAAGATGAACGACCGCTGTGATGAGGCCCTGAGGGAGATCTTCCACATGTCCTACGTGTAATCAGCTCTGAATCATACATCTTATCCGCATGAACAATGATCCAATCAGTCCTTAAAATGTATAAGTTTATAAGCATATGTAAAGCAACGTTTTTTTGCATTTTGCTTGATTCACGTGAAGGGGAATAATTATCTAACCATTTTGATAACAAGAAGTACAAATATATTATTTTGTTGTTGCCCAGGAGAGGGGGCTATTTGTCAAATTATATTTTGCTAATATCCTTAACAATCCATATATCTCTGCAGGGTAATATGCCAACTGCTGAGTATTGTCCATGAGCATATCCACTGCCTCTACAAGCTCTCAGAAGCTGTCTCAATGCTGGACATGTTGGTGTCTCTTGCGAATGCCTGCACAATGTCAGACTACGGTAAGTTTGAAAAAATGAAAATTTTCCAAAAAATTATGTAATTTTTGTCTCAGTAACCTAAATCATCATTATTCATAATGACAACAAATAAGCATATAAGGGGATGAGTCTGATATCTGCCTATAATGTGTAATGAAACAGTAAGCCTTTTCCCTACCACGCATTGCAGCCCCACGTTGCTATGCTAAATTTGCAGCTGGTCTCAATTTAGTTGTGTGTGGGAAGTGCCTGCGTTAGCATCAGCCCTATCCACCACATGGGCAGCAAAAACAACCTCTCAGCTGTCTCAACGCATCTCTGTATAGCCGCTTGCTGACTGCACCGCCCCTTCCATGTCAGCCAGCTTGCACTCAGATTACACTTGTTACATAAGCTCTCCACAGTATTTAACCAGACCCATGTCTACTGAGCTGGCTCGGCTCATTGAACACACAACTCCCTCAAACATTTATGTTGTTTCTTCTAGCAAAACAAAACTCTTTTTCTTTAATAACTTTTTCCAGAGCCACAATGTACCCAAAACCCATAATAATAATATTATGTAATTTATCTGTATGAAAGTTGATATTTGCAAGCCTAAAAACCAAATGCATCCTTTGCATTTGGATTTTAAAGAACTTACTGCTATGAATTGATATAATTATAAAACATTAAATATTATGCAAAATGATATGCTCTAAATATTTTATCATCATCATATATCAGTATATCAGTATATCAGTATATTAGTATCAGTATAAATACAAATGTATGAATAACAATACATATTAAATCAATGTTTCACATTGGTTTCTTGTGTCCGGTAGTGCGTCCAGAGTTTACAGACACGCTGGCCATCAAGCAGGGCCGCCATCCCATACTGGAGCGCATCGCCGGCCAGCAACCCGTGTCCAACAACAGCTACATCTCAGATGGAGCCAACTTTGTCATTGTCACTGGACCCAACATGAGTGGAAAATCCACTTACCTCAAACAGGTGGCGCTGTGTCAGATCATGGCTCAGATAGGTGAGGAACATCCTGTATCCTAATAATTGTGAAAGACTTTCTTCCACATGTTATAATGTGAGGACCTTGACGTTGGGACTTGTATACTACCATTTAACCGTTTTCCCAGGCTCCTTTGTTCCTGCAGAATATGCCTCATTCCGCATCGCTGATCAGATATTCACCAGAATCGGGGTGGATGATGATTTTGAGACCAACTCTTCCACTTTCATGGTGGAAATGAAGGAGGTACGTTTTGTTCATCATGTTTGCTGCTTTCCCTGGTTATTTTTGACTTTTCCTTAAAAGCATATCATGTTATTACAACATCCCTTAGGTCTCCTATATAATCCACAATGTAAGCAGTAGATCTTTAATCATCATCGATGAGTTGGGGCGTGGCACCAGTGCAGAGGAGGGCATTGGCATCTGCCACTCAGTGTGCGAGTTCCTTCTGAGCCTAAAGGTAGGCCTCATGCCATCCCAAACCTGAATATTCACTCCTTATTCTGACTCATGCAGATACCTGTATCACTCATCCACACCTTCTCTACAGGCCCAACAATTAAACTAATTCAATATAATACAAAGTTTAATGGGTAGTGCGTTGCATCATAATAAGTTGATGGTTTAATAATGAACAGGATTACTGTCAAACTTCTTGTTCTCAGGCATTCACTTTGTTTGCCACACACTTCCTGGAGCTCTGCCAGCTAGAGACTCTCTATCCCAACGTGGAGAACCAGCACATGGAGGTCCAACACTCGCGTGTGGAGGCCGGTGCAGAGACAGTGCTCTTTACCCACGTGCTGTGTCGAGGGCGCTCGGAGGAAAGACAATACGGTGCTGGATCCTGGGCATGGCATTGTTCTCCGCTGTGGAGTCCAGTGGTTGAACCATTGTTTTGTGGTATTTGCTCTGCTAGGTTTGAGAGCAGCAGAGCTGACTGCCCTGCCATCAAGTATTATCAAAGATGCAAAGGCCATTTCCTCCAGGGTCAGCCAGCAGCTTTTGGTAGGCTCCCTGTGGCGTCATGATGTACACATACCATGAAAATAGTTTGTATGACATATTTATATTTTATTATTTGTATAAGATATGCCCTGTGTGCATGAAATGAATCATATAACTTTAGTTAAGCAGTGTCACTAGAGCCATTCAGTGGCACATTGCAGACCCCTAATGTTGAATGATATAAAAGTGTCCCTTCTTTGAGCCATTGTATAATTACATATCTGCGGACATATGACATATATGCACTATTGATTAAATTGAGTTTGTCTCCCCCCCCTTGACTAGGCCAACCAGCAGAGTGATCCAGAAACCCAACAGCAGAGAGCAGTGCACCACTTGGCCACTCGCCTCTTGCAGACTGCTAGGAACTCTAAACTGGACCCAGACAGCCTGAGAATCTATCTGAAAGGCCTGAGGAAGAACTATGAGGCATCTATACAGGCAACAATGCAGGCAGAGGATGTAGCGGAAGAATAAGTGGCTTTGATTGTCGTGTGGGATCACATATCACTCCAAGAGGGATAGAGGCGTTTCAGAATGATGAAAATGTTTTTATGATGTCAATAAATTATTCAGTTGGGAAACCCCACCTTCTTCTGTGACAATGGAATGCTACATGTAAGGGCGAGGTTTTTCAGAAAGTCGTCCAGAGTAAGGAAAAATCCATTCTCTTCGGTCGGTCCCGAGTAGCAAAACATGCGCTCCTCGTCAGCCTGCGTCTGACCCGCCCCCGCGTTGAGAAACTGCTCTGAGCAGCCCGACAGCGCAGGAGGTTTAGGTAGGTACTGCCCTGGGAAGTAGAGGGTCCGCTGTAGTCAACGCGGAACAACGCCATTTCAGCATTTAACTACGTTGGTCAAGGGACTGCGCACATATTCTCAGGTATGCTACCGTGAACAGTCGTATGCGCGCCGACTCGCTGTGCTTTGTGGTTGGCACTGTTAGACCCGTGCGGGCTGAGGCGGTTCGCCCAGGCCCAGAATAGCCCTCCTAATAACGGGAAATTGGGACGCCGGAGTGGGTCAGAGATTTCAGGATAGAAGGAGGCTGGGTCACCAGCTAGGCAAGGCCTGCCGGGGCTTGTCTTCACACTTATGGACAGGCAGTGCTTTTATTTGTTAAATTAAAATAAACTGTTTATGATTGTGTTACTAACTATTAATTGTATGTGTCACTTGATGTTTACTGCGTATAAGGTTTGCCATCGTGTTGTTTGCGCTTACCGGCAACTTGCGTCCATTTCTTTGCTAACATTAGCTCATTCATAGCACTAGTGATAGTGCTGTACATGACTCGTTAAGGAGGTTTGTACATTGTGTTTATCTCTGTTTGGGTTGGCTGTTAAAGGGCGTCTGATTACATCCGGACCGGGTCTCTCGGTTGGCTTCCATCCGACCGAGCCCTGCCTGGTCGTGAAACACGCCGGTCAAGGAGCGCTGAGCTCCCGGCTCGTCGGCATGTGTGCCCCTCCTTTGCTCAAGGTTCACTCGCTTCTAGCTGTTGCATGTGTGACTTGGCAGCTAGCATGTGTTAGCTGTATTGGATATAGCCAGTTCAGTCGGTCTTGTTGTTTGGTGTGAAGTGGTTTTTATCAGAACAACCACCACATAAGCTAAGTGTCTGGTCTAAGTTGACACGTCGAGCCTGTCAGAAGGACACGGCATGGCACAGGGGAACATTGGGTTCCCTTCCTCTGCTGGAGCATGGCCTTGTTTCATAGTGGCTCATCTGTACAGTTACCATCATGAACCGTAGCATAATCCTAATGTTGTAGACATTTTACAAGCATTCGCCCCTTTTCTGTCGTTATATAAAACCAGATATATAACATTTTGGTGTTTTGCACTAATATCTATGTAGGCCTACAGGTTTTAAAGTCACGGAAACTGCTTTCCTCGAACTATTTTACTTTTTAAAATATCCTTAAATACGTCTCCACCCCTAATTATCTAATCTAATCTTTTTCAATTTGAATTTGATATCGCCCTTTGCCCGGTACCATACTGATCATTTGAATGTATTAACTGTTATGGTGTTGGCCAGCGTCATTATGGTGTATCATCCTGGCGTTGAGGTGTGTGCGTTTCACAATTATATTGTTATGGTACAATAAATTACCGAAATGATACCTGTTGCACCAGTTGGCTAGAACAAAAGGATTGGCCATAATCACAAGGATTGTCTCAATTGTTTTGGCTTGCGTCAATTGCAGTCATTCCTATGGACAGGTGTGAGGAATGTTCCATCTCCTGGTTCTGTATGATAACTGATGCTTATAAAGATATGTATTGATGTCTCATCCCAGCCAAAGTAGGCAGTCTGGATGGTCAAGTGGCTAGATTCCACAAAGCCAATGGTCCGAGAGAGCTTTGTCCTGAGGGCGGTTTTCAACGCTGGGACCTGGCTATGAAAGCGAAAGGAAATGTGTGCACCTTCAACTCTGTGGGAAATATGATTGAGAGTCAGTGAGTAGGCCGGACACATAAGCTGGCTGTTAACATAGAGAATGTGTGATTTAGTGGTCTAAATTAAGCTTGTCTTGCATGCTTACCAAATACTATGAGAATTCTGCAACTTCTCCTGGAAGTACATTTTGTCCTTTCAGTATCGTGAGGTCCGGGATAGGATTACTGTGAAGCACGAGAATGGCGCCCAGGTCAACAAATGCTCTGTAACCCGCTATGTGCGGCAACTTAAAATAGAAAAACTTTGTTTTTCCACCCAATCCTCATGGGCCCCTTGAATAATGTTATGATTGCCAAATGTCTGTGTCTCTATCTGAACAGGAATTCATCCACCTTCAATGCAAAGCATGTGTCTGTTGCAAATTGTTCCTCTTGAAGGGCAATCTCATATTATTTGACTGCCTATCAAAGCACCTAAAATATGTTGCATAAAGAACAGGTTCTTTCATGTGTTTCTGTGGAGACGCTTGGTGTTTAGGGAAAGGAATGAGGAACAGGTGAGCCAAGGGACCTCAATGTTTTTAACACGTAAATGATGTAAAAGCCAATAACTACGCCAGCCTGCGTTTCTGAAGGGCTTGATCAAACAGGCCGATCATAGCCTGTGGGGCCAGAGGAAATGTTGCAGTGGAAAGTTAGACTTCAGTGTATTATACTGGTTAAGCTGCTTAATCCAAATTACCTAAGAGGCTCTGTATAGGGGAACTATAGACACAGCTTACCCCTATACTATGTAACTCTCAAACATAGTGTTTAGGAGGCTGGAAGACTACAGGTAAACCACAGCCTACAATCCTTGGCCAGTTTATTGCCAGAAAAGCCTGGATTTGACATGGTGTTCACAAATGTTCATTGTACAATGTACATTTTACTTAGAGATTTTGGTCCATAAAATAATGGCATCACACGATTGCTGCCGATTTGACCACTGTACTTCTATGTTGTGAATCTTCAGCTCACACATCTCAAGAGGGTTTTATTGGATTAGGAACTAGCGACTTTCAATTCAAATTGTCACCATTCAAGTGGCAATTAGGGCATTTTCTGGCTTTGCTCTGTTTTTAACATCTTTTACAATCTTTAGAAAAACAAATGCTAAAATGTCCATTGGTGATTTTTGGTGAGGAACCTTAATTGTCTGATGCGGCCCTGGGTCTCTTAACATAATTTCTTCTGATTTAATAGTAATACTTTGGCTCAAGATAAAAAATAGATTTAAATGTTCATAGTCACTAGTCACTTCCGAGACTCCACAACACATTGATCTGTGTAGCATTCCGTGCATTTGTCGGTGTGGTTTAATCTGTCTGGGCATATGCACTTCGGTTGGCCGTCTCCTCTCCTTGTGTTCTGAGAACCTGCAGCTGCAGAAGGCCTTTGGTGGCTGACATTTATGCATGTGTGTATTTTTGCCCCTTCGCAAAGCCTCCCTCTTTAAGTTTGGAATATCATGTCTGAGAGAGGGAGCCGGAGGGAGTGACACAGCGGGGGGCAGAATGTGATTTCCTGCCAGCCGTCTTTTTGTATTGGGCTTGGACTGACCTCGGTTGCCTCGGCCATCATGGATGTGCTTCTTTTTTTAAGCGGCTCTCATCAATCTTAGCTGGTGATGGAAAGGTACTCCGCCCTGCTTTTGTTTTCGCAGGGCGTTAGAATGTGCCATAGTAGCATGCTTTGTCTAATAGGATCACGGCACTGAAACAAAGGAGGGGGAGGGTTCATGAACAAGACAAGGTAGTGAATGGCCTAATCTCCCCCAGCCCAAGTCTTAATACTCACAACATACCTGTGCCTCTGTTCCAGGGACTGATGTGGTCCTGTGTCTTAGGCTACAATTAATGAAGTAAAATCTATGCTGCAGGCTATTGCTGGCAGGCCTGCTGAGATACTTGATGTATTTCTTGTTATATTTATTTAGCTATTGGAGGGTCCACTTGTTTTCCTTCCAAGAATTCCCATCTTGTTGAACTTTTATTTTGTAATACATAACAGATCCAACGGCCTCCATCGACATTTAATGTTGCTCAGCCGTCTTGCAAGTCACATAACTGCTTCCAAGTGCCAAGCAGCAAATCATTTCTTTACTCAGGGGAAGTGATTCATTCACAAACACTATCCCTGCTATGTCGTCTGTGAGGGCATGAGCCAACTTCTGGCAATAATTTAACAGTTGAAGGAGGTTCATAGTTCATAACATTGCAAACAATAACCAGACACTGTTGCAACTGGTAGCGTAAGACATAAGCTGGGAACCAAAGAATGAATAATTCTTACTTACAACCTCCATGAAATTGCTTTAATTTCAGGTTGATTTTGCACAGATCAAGTAACCAATCCTTCTTTTTGTTTTGTGCAGCATGGCGGTGGATATCTACGACTCTCAGTACCTTCTCATCCTGGCCCCATCCCTCGTCATCGCCCTAATGTTCCTCTTCTTCTGGCTCTTCATGAAGGAGACCTCCTACGATGAAGTGCTCGCTAAGCAGAAGCGAGACCTCAAGTTGCCCCTTTTCAGGCCTGACGTCCGTAAGAAGGGGGACAAGAAGAAGAGCAAAAAGAAGGAGAACGCCGGAGGCGGAGGGGGGGGCGGCGGTGGCGCTGGAGGAGGAGGAGGAGGAGGAGGAGGAGAGTCGGAGGAGGATCAGAGGGACTTTGACCTGACTGACGCCGCCAGCAGCTCCTCTCCTGAGCTGGAGGACGAGCCCGAGCAAGTGATCCTGCCCACCGCTGCTCCCGTGGTTGTGGCCGCACCAGTGGAGGCCCCCACTGGTTTGAGAGAGAGGAAGAAGAAGGAGAAGAAAGCAGCCAAAGCGGCAGCAGCTGCCGCCGCAGCAGTAGCAGCAGCCGCAGCAGCCCCTCCTACTCCCACTCCACCCGAGGAGCCAGCCATGAACGGCTCCAGGCCCGCTAGCCGTAAGTCGGAGGTGCCTCTGTCTGTGAGCAAGCGGCCCGGTTCGGCTTCTCCCAAGCCTGACGTCCAGGCTCCGGTTGTGGCCCAGGTCCTGGCCCAGGTGCAGACACCTCCTCTGACCTCTGGGAAGAAGAAGGACAAGAAGAAGCAGAAAGT
>JAOPUA010000137.1:8754798-8766068 GCA_027122455.1 Trisopterus luscus | reverse complement strand
CCCCCCCCCGCCCCCCCCCCCCCCCCCCCCCCCCCGGGAGAGGAGGGGTCTTGTTCTCCGCTGACATGTCGTTAACCTCCTAGGGCTCTGGGGAAAATAAGCAGTGTGTGTGTGTGTATGTGTGTGTGTGTGTTTAAAACCAGGGGCTCCCCACACAGGGGGGCCAGAGGGGTGCGGGCCCCCTGCCGGCGGACAGAGAAACAAAACAGGCGCATGCTGGCTCCGGAGGGCTGAGCCCACTACAGAGAGATGAGCCGGGAGGACTCAAACACATGAAGGGGTCCCCCACTAGGACCAGTCAGAGGCAGGGCCTGCCAAGCTGCTGCTGCGGTCATCAAACACCCGAGTGCTCTCTCACCCGTTCATTAGGATGAATACGGTGTGAGCTGCAGCCTTCTTTGGTTTTCAACAAATCAACTTGAATGTTGGATCACTGAATAAGCGTATAAGCAGAATGTACGATCGTGGCTAGTGGGCCGTGCGAGCTCTGCGTGAGTGGCGTGTGCGATTGTTAGCCATGGCTTACCTACCAGAGCACTTATTCCTTGTATCCTATCCGCTGATCGATTAAATAACGCCGTTTTGATCAATCGTACTGTACCGCACCGGCCTGAAAGCGCAAATGAGTGTTGTGTCGTTTGCCGTGTCCTCCAGACAGGATATATACACCTCACTGGAGGAAAGGAGGCCAAACGCAACCCTGAGCAGCTGAATAAAAGTCCACTGTTACTCTTTCCCCACGTCATGTGATCAAACACACTGACCCGGACCTCTAGCCCTCTCTTTCAGCGTCTCTACCCCCGACCCTCTGGCCTACAGTAGTAGAACCGCCCCCTCTCCCTCTCCCTCTCCCTCTCCCTCCTCTCTAGTTTTCTAACCCTTATCCCTTTTAATTAGAAGGCAAATTCTGCGGCCCGGAGAGACCTAATCCCCTACCACCCAACAATGCACAGAGTGGCTTTGTCCAGCCAACCTGCAATCCTCAACGGCCCCAACCTCAATGACTTAACCCCCTCCCCTCCGCCTGCACTACCTCCACGAGGGAACCTTTTAGAACGGGTGATGGGGGGGGGGGTTGGCGGTCTCCCTTTTCCACCATAGTAACAAGCACAGCCCTGTTCAAACACACATGCTACGCAGCAGCTCAGAGAAAACGACATATTTACATTTTGGACAAGTGGACCGCAATTAAGGCCGAAGTGACACATGCGGCCCAGATGACTCGTTCGAGCCCTGTGTGTGTGTGTGTGTGTGTGTGTGTGTGTGTGTGCATGAATGAGGGAGAAAGAAAGTGTCTCTTTTGGTGTGTGTGTGTCTGCATGCGTGAGTGTAAAGTGTCTCTCTGGGTGTGTGTGTGAGTGTGAGTGTGTCTCTGAGTGTGTGTTTGTGTGCATGTGTGCATGTGTGACAGCAGAGCAGTGGCCTCTGCTGATTTGCATATATATTAATGCCCCTTATTGTAAAGATTAGATCCCATTAGTTGTGGTTATCCTGGTAGAGGCTGCAGTCACTGGCTGATAAAACTCCTGCTATTATGTTAAAATGATGTTTAAATGGTCGGAGGGCAGCAGAAACGAGGGAGACGGGCTTTGATGACAGGTTAAGGGTGATTAGCACCCTGAGCATATTGACAACTGGCTCAGATGTGAGAACATCAGAAAGGAGCTACACCAGGCGGGCGTTTAATGTATACTTTGTGCAGCGAAAATGACAACCTTTCATTTGTTCGTGTTATCAGCTCCTGCTGTCTCCAATCTCGGACGTGTGCGTGTGAGCAGACAGACCCATGTCCACTCAGCCCAGAGTGAATAAAAAGATCACTAGCCTGAGAACGCTGTGTGGTACGAGGGGTCTGACGCCGGCACTGGTATCATGGTTTGGCAAGTGGGGGGAAGGTGAGGGGTCATCAGATAGGGGATCCCGATGAAGCGTCTCTCTGCCTCGTTTGTTCCTCGTGTGGAAAATGATAAAACAAGGAATGTGGTTCTGTGCAGTGATTGGTGCTGCAGCTTTACAGCAGAGACTGCGGCGTTGCCAAGAGCCGTGGTGTGGCTGGAAGGTAATACAGTGCCTCCATTGGGCAATTCCACCTTTCACTTTAGACAACACATAGACAACCTATGTATACAGACCCCTGTATGTGTTTATTATTATCACCTCCAAAATGAACATTCTTTTCATTTTGGCACATTCTTTCTGTCAACAGAAAGAATGTGATTTTTCCACCAGGGATCTGAGAGCAGCAGACAGACAGAGCCCTGAGAGCAGCAGACAGACAGAGCCCTGAGAGCAGCAGACAGGCAGAGCCCTGAGAGCAGACAGACAGGGCCTGTGTTGCAGCACTGCTAGTCAAGTTGGTTTGATCTCCCGTGGTCCACAAGATCAAACCACGAAGGAGACAAAGGAATTAAGGTAAAAAATAACAATCCAAAACATAAACCAAGCTTGTCAGACACTGTTCAGTCTCCTGATCTGGGTTGGGTTTAACAGCCATTTAGTGCTTTATTTTTGAGACCAAGCAGTCTCTTCCAGAGTCCTCAGTTTACTGTCGGAACATTCACAGCAATAATAACAGTGGAGACGACCCGTATTTTAGATTTTCATTCAGATAAAACTGTGCTGCTCAATCTACTCAAGCCCATAGCTTCTGTGGCTGAAGTACATTTGAGTTCTCAATGTTATTACGTGTAAAATATAAATGTAAAGACAGGTGTTGTTAGCATGCTGCCATTGAGTGAGGAAAGCTTCAGCAATATTAAAATAAATGAAACGTGACAGCCCACCTCCATGATGAATCTGCAAATAAGGCCCTGTGTGTGTGTGTGTGTGTGTGTGTGTGTGGCTTATTTGGTTCATGAGAGACCGATGTAGCATGGCACTGCGTGTTTGCCTATCTCCTGTCACCTCTCTCCCGTCTCTCTCTCTCTCGCTGTTACAATATTGTCTTAAAGAAAATCAAACAGACGGCTGTTGACACAATGAACGATCTTCAAAGGAACTCGGGGCTCGCGATGGAATAACTTCATTTAGCTCCAACATGAATCACCACGCGGCTAATTAACATTGATTAAGGTGCCCTGAGCCTTCCTGTGGCGTGTGGGCGGGGCTAATGGTTCCTGTGTTCATGTACTGACGCCACGGGCCTGGGTATTAGATTCGGTCCTAATGAGGTACGTTTGCTGTCACTGCGTCTGTCACTCTCCCTTTGCGTGAAATGCGGAACCAAATCCCGAGTGGGCTTCCAGGAGGCGGATGCTACAGCGATAGCCTCCTCTGAGCTAGTTAGTCCAGCAGAGTGCGTGGGTCACACTCCTGCCTCGGGCGGCCATATTCCCTTTCTTGCTTAAGAGTCAAATTTTCTAAAAGCTACTTAGGTATTATTCTAATCCCTAACTCCTTTTTTTCGTTCTTGAGGATGGGGGGGGCGGGTGGGGATGGGGGACGAAAACCTCAAGTTACTACTTCCGAATGAGCACAGCGACTTCGTCAGGTTAGGGGATTTTGAGATGTTCCTCTGTGGTTTGGTTTCCTGCAGCACTGTGTGTGGCGTAGCGGGTCAATATCCCCTTCTACACGGCCCTGCTCCCTGCTCTGCTTCCAGGGCCTCTGTTTGCCTCAAATTGCTTCTGCTTGTCAAAAGCATGGCTCGCCATTAAAAGCAGCGCAGTCCTAAAGACGACGGTTCCGTAACAAGCCCCTCACTACAGCGCGCGTTTAGAGGGGTAATGTTGAATCGGTAATGGCCTGTCGCTGCCCGTTTTCCGGGATATCCATTAATTAAACATCATCTCTTAATTTGCTTAAAACAACAATTACCGGGATAAATCAATAGCTTTGATTTGGTATTCATGTATTTCTCCCAGCATATTTGCCGCTCTCTGGGGCCTGACTGCGTTACGGTTGGTATTTCCTTCCAGGCGCTCGCAGATGGGGGCGGGGGGGGGTGGTGGGGTGGTGGGTGAGGGAGGGTTGCAACAAGGGTCATTGTGAGGACCGGTGGGAATGGCGGGGACGATTGCCTCGGCGGAATGATATTTTCTCTGCGTCTTGTACAGTTTTGTTGTCTAAATGTTTTACAAACTTAATTGGCGTCCCGGGGGGACACTGCCAGCTGTCTGCCTGATGGCGCGGCTTCTAATTTGCTGTGCGGTGAAGGCCCGCGGCGGGGCTAGCTAGCGGAGCGAAGCAGGGCGCGCTAAAAGCCACACATAGCACATTGCTTGATTGAGCTCAGGGTTTGTTTGTTTTTCCCTCGTTTGCCCGAGACCAGCCATTGTTTCGCCACGAATACAGTAGTCGAACAGCTGCTGGCTTAACAAGAGGAGTCTGAGTTTGAGTTTGGGTGAGTCTTGTTGAGGGATGTTTAGAGACTGAGGGAGGAGAGTCCATCATGGAGACCAGATATTGGTCAGGGCTGTGATTGGTCTGTCCAATATCTGGTCTGTGTGGTCTATTCCACCCTATCTTGCTGGACTTTTTGTCTTTTGAAATCTATGTTTGAGGATTTCTAAGTAACTGACACTGCAATAAAAGTTTAGCAGCAATGGTGAAATCTGGTTGACCAGATCTTCGTCACCCGGCTGCACCCTCCTCTTCCTCCTCACAGGTGCTGTTCTTCTTTAGGTAAGTCTTCCCATCATCTCTATTCAACTCCTAAATCGTCCAATCTGATGCCACCAAGGGATTTCTAAGGTCGAGACACCACTTAATAAAAAGTCTGAGCAAGCTTGATTTCTGCTCCAAAGAACTAGTTCAGATCATGAGAATTATAAAGAGCTTGGAGGAATTAGACATTTAGTCACAGGATGGCAGTGGAGCAAGGAAGGGCTTTGCTAATACACAATGTATTATGATATCATGTCAGCAGCATCCACAGTAACTATCTACCGAGCAGGATTCTGCAACATGTGTTCACCGGTGCCAGGCAAGCAACAGCCAGGCTAAGACACCAACGCTATGTCAGAATATAAAAGGTAAATAACGGTACTATTGCAACTATGGCATTCTACATTGGGTTGTACTATTCTAACGGCAGATGCGAGCCTAACCACAGTGAGCTGAACGGATGGGTCGGTTGTGTCCTGATGTGGCCGCCACTAGCATACTGAGTCTGTAGGTGTCTGTATGTTGACTTCTCAAAGGGCCCATTTCACCACTCCATGGAGCTGCATAGTCGCACAGGATAATAGCCCCCCAGAGGCCTCCAGCAGCCCTGGGACATGTAGAAGGTACCGGCGGCCCAAGGGTAAACAAAGGGCTCGTCTCTCTCTGGCGAGGGGCAATTGATAAACATAAGGTGGGAAGCCAGGTCTATATTGGTTATTGATTATTTATCAGTGTTTGTACTGATAAAAAATCCAACATCTTCATGGCTGGTTGGTGTATTAAACATTCAGGAAGTGCATTCAGGAAGTGGTGACCATATTTGATTGATTTCTAGCTAGACGCTAGCTTGCTAGGTTACTGCAAGTCGGACTCTGAATGGCTCAATAACAGCTGAGGAACATCCTAAACATCAGTGCACAACCTTTCTTTGACAAAGGGAATCTTAAACATCCTAAACATTTTTGGGAAACCCTGACACCTGTCCCCTGCGTCGATTGTCTCCGCAGCAAACATTTTGGCTCTGCGCCCATCAGGGTTTCCCTTTCTTCTTCTACTTTTTCTTCCTGCATCAGGAAGCTGGATGTAGAGGGATGTAGAGGATCAAGGGATCTAAAGCTTTGTGTTAAAAGAGGCTGTATACATGATTCACGAGGCTTGGGATGGAGCGAGCATATGCTGCAGTCTTTATTGGCATTCCAGCATTCTGAGGGACAATCAATTAGCAATGATGCTGTGCATCCCCAGGGCTCCTGGGAGATCTAGCAGACCAGCCGCCCCCCAAAGCCAGAGAAGTGATTATCAGATGGTCAACTGAGAATAAATAAACCTTACACAACCATTAGCTATGAGCCCAAGTGTGAAACTAGTCAAACGTATTCAGAGATCAGTGCATAACGGAACATAACACAACAGATGGTTAAGAGGAGGAGAAGTAAAGTGAGCACTTGGGGGGCACAGGGTGAGTGTGTTGGGGTACAGTGGCTTTCAAACCTGGACGGTCCAGCAAAAGGTCTTCTGTTGGTCTAGCCTCTCTTCACTTTAATTGACCCTACAATGGCCTAATTGATCAGTGTTGTGAGCAGGCCAGGGAGGCGGGCCAAAGGTTGCGCTGCCCCCCTGGCCGGGGCAGGCTGGAGGGGGGTGCACCCACGGCTGATTGTTCCCCATGTTGGTCTAATCCCGGCCCTTGTGGTCGGAACCTGTGAAAGAGCCTGGTCTTTGTGCCGGGGGGGCTAATCGTGTTTTGGAAACGCCGATCGGGACTAATCTTCTGGCCTGCCTCTAACGTGGAGTTGCTGATATCCTCTGCTGCGATAAATTAAGCTACTTATTAATCTAATTACGCTACATTCATCCCCGCAAACTTTCATGTGACTTGGAAAGCCCCCCTCCTTTCACCACCAACTCCCACCCCTCTTTATCCCCTTCTCCAAACACAGCACTCAGGGCCCTATGCCGCTCCCCTCTCAGACCGCCAGGCCCCGGCTCTCCCAATTAGGAGCCCAAGGATCCTGCCTAACGAGCCTCCAGGCTCTAGCCTGCCTCTCTACACCGATTGGGGTCAGTCCCAAAACATCACAGACCCGCTCTACCATCTTTATATGCTCTCTCTCTCTCTCTCTCTCTCTCTCCCTCTGTCTCTGTCTCTGTGTCTTTGTGTGTCTCTCTCTCTTTCTCCTTCTCCTTATTTTGGTTCCCCTTTACTTTAAAGGATAACAGAACTCCCTGTTACTCTCCCCATGCATCTGGTTCCAAAGGTTGGATGGTGGGGCCTTCTGAGAGGGTTGGGCGGTGGTGTTTCTCCTGCTGGGGCGGATGGATCTGGCCCAAGGGGGGGCATGGCTCAGTTCTGTGGGAAGCTGCAGGAGCTGAGAAGCTCGGTTTGGGCAAGCCAGATCGAGATGACAGGCGCTTTCCCTCCATGGATAGTGACCCCGAAGGGAGATGAAAGCGGTTCACGTCTGCACTTTAGCAGCTCAAACTGGGCTGCAATCATCCGTGAAGGCTCCCATACCCCGTCCGCTTGCTCTCTTCTCCACCTCTCTCCTATTCCCCCTCCCCCTTTTCCTTTGATTTTAGGTGAGGTGGAGGAGAATGGCAACGTTCTTTGGCCTTTCCAGTCTTTTTTTCCTTCCCTACCCAATGCCCTCTCAAGGCCCTCTCACCAAGCCCTGTTTCAGTGGTCTGATAAACGGTCCCCAAGTTTCCCTTTTTAACACTCCTTATGGTTAGCTGGCCAGCACCCCATCACTGACTTAAAATGTTTTTTATGTATGTATGTCAATTATGGCATCGTCATACTCATCATCCCTGGAAGGAGGGATCCCCAACTCTGAGTTCCTTCTCAAGATTTCCTCCTTGCTAATTAAGCAAGTATTTTTTCTTGCCCTCTGGGGGGGCTAGGGTCAGGGGGGTGTCATGAATATATGGCCTGTTAAGCGCTTGTACTTGTGATGAAGGGCTACACAAATAAAATTTAATTTAATTTAATAAAATGTGATTTAATAGTCTGTTGGTAATAAACAGCTCTAACCTCTCTCTTTATGGATCTTCATGCACCAGTAAGTCCTCCGTTCCCAACTGGCCGCACGTCAGGCCTTCATTACTTAAAGCACCCCTACACAACATGGCATCCTCCATGTAGCATTCCTGTAGCGCCTCACCCATCACCAATGACTTGACCTGACCGGGTGTCAAGGTGTATTCTCCCTCTGCTCTGGGCGGAGAGTCGTGAGACGGCAGTTCAGACGGCAGTTCAAAGGTTGCGCACCACTATCAAACCTCCGTGGGATGGGGAGGATCGGGCGGTGCGGTCGTCAGCGGCGCACACCAAACAGCGAGGTGATAATACGGGCCAGGGCACTAATTGCATGGCGAATATTTATAGCCGAGACAATTAGCCATTTCCTTTTATATGCAAAACAACAGCAGCAGCAACAACAACAGAGGGAGGGGATGGGATGTAGGGGGAGTAGTGGTGGTGGTGGTGGTGGCGGTGGTGGCGGTGGCTAGTAATTAAGATGCTCAGAACAGGACAGGGACATGCAGTCTGTTGTGCTGTGATTTGTTGCTAACAAATACAATAATTACCCTGTTTTCTGTGGGATAATGAAGTTGGCAGTGTCCTTTTCCCTCTGCCAAGTGCTGTCCTGAGCAAGGACATTTCCACCGCTGCAGTCGACGCGGTGGCATGGACAGGACCTTCACTCGCTCGAAAGTCACCAACTGTGCTGTTTGTGGAGCTCTGCTGTCATGGAAATGCTGCAGAATTTGCCTTGTGCCAGTTGGTAAAGTAATCAGAGTTTGTACTTTGTTAAAGTTCTCTGCCGGAGACAAATGAGTGCATCACATCACATTTTAACATATGGTGGACACATTCATTGAAAAGAGCGCATGCTTAATGTTGTAGTTCTGGTTTCAGGGCTGTATCCTCCAACTGAATACGTCAACATCCATGTAAACATCCCAATGAGAAGATGGTGTCAGAAATGATGAGTCCAAAAGTGGAGATGCAATGTAAATATATTCTCTGCTTCAGCAACTGTGTGTGTGTGTGTGTGTGTGTGTGTGTGTGTGTGTGTGTGTCTGTGTGTGTGAGAGAGAGGCACAGAGGCAAAGACAATGGGGCTGCATATTCGTTGCACAGAATGTGACAAGAAAAAAACTTTTTTTTTTGCAGTAGGAAACTATTCAGACTAATTGGGATCGAACCGCGGCTCCAATGTCAACCAAAAGCAAGTGCCACAACGAAGATCTCCCATAACATAACTTACTCGTGAGTTTAAAGTTAAGAGCAAAAAAGTAACATTATTATGTTGAATTAAACCAAGTTTACAACCACTTCTCTATGTCCTTGTAATACTACCAATGCAAACAGCAGTCGACACATCCCAGGTGAAGAGAGCCTGAGGAGAGCAGGTTTTATTTTAATTTATTTAAAGGTTTTATCCTTTTTATTGTAGAGTGAGGAAAAGGTATGGAAAGGAAGGTATGGAAGCTAGAAGGGAAGACATGCAGCAAAGGACCATGGGCAGGAATCGAACTCCGGTGGTAAGGACCGGGCCTTTTAAGGTTAATCATCCAGGTATCTTCGTGGTGTTCTGATGCTGTCTCCTCTCATTCAGGTACATTGAGATTGTTATCTCGAACCATACGATTCAAGTGGAAGCACAATGACTGGCTTATACGTGTCTTATCCATCCATGTAACAAAAAGCCAGAGGACAAAACAGAAAGGTGACCGTGTCCACACGAAACACTAGATTCTATGTGGATGTGTATGGCCATGTAGAAAGGTGTGTGCTTATGTTTAGTACACCCGTGCTTTGTGTGTTTGTGTGTGTGTGTGTGTGTGTGTGTGTGTGTGTGTGCGCGCACGCATGTGTGTGTGTGTGTGTGTGTGTGTATGCAAGTCAGTGTGTGTTTCTCTGGACACAAGGCTGTGTATGGGCCTGACCACAGGTCCAATGAATCAACAATGTTGTCTGGCAGGATTAGGCCCAGCTAGAGCTGATTTGATATTTGGGGCTGATAGTGCTTGTAAGTGTGCCTTTGTTCCCATCTATTGTAACTGAGATTAAGGCAAAAAAAACCTCTTCATCTTGCTGCTTTAGTATAGTAATAACCCAGATAAAGCTACTCTTTGATTGAATCATTCAGGACCTGTTCTCTCTGAGTCTTTCACTCAGCTGTCACCAGTGTATCAGACATTCATCTCCTCCTTTCTACCTTCTTTCCCTCTCTTCCTTCGATTTGTATCTTTCATCAATGGTTTCTTCTATATTTAATTTTTGACGGATAATTCCCGTCAATCAGGACAATGGATGCTAATGCATGCTTGTTTATGGTGTATTTATACTAATTTGAATGTTTCCTAATGACATGATAAAAAAAAACGATTAATCTAAACTCTCACAGTCTCATGTTTTCTGTGAGTCGTTTGCGGTTTATTGCACAATCCTTTGCCTGTTCAGTATAGGCAAAGGTCTTTAAATGTTTATCGAATTACCTTCTTAAGAGCGCCAATGCAGTGGTACTCTAACCTATCCTGCAGCGTTGGGAGTGACAACCCAAATTGGCTGAGCCCCAGCAAACACAACGACTCTTCCCAGCATTAAAACGTCCCCTTTAGCGATTAAAAATGCAATCGCAGTCCGTTTGAGTGGTGCGGCTTTCTCATGTCCTAAATGAGCTATGGGCACTATTGATTATGCCATTAGCTGTTAGCTGCACATTCTCCCACAGTAATGCTTTCAGTACATCTCTGCTTTTTGGTGATTAACTTGCTTGTTTTACCTTCATATATATATTCAAACACGCACAACTGTGCACACACACAACATCAAAAACACACACGCAAACACACACAACATTAAAAACACATGCACAAGCACACACACACACACACACACACACACACACACAAGCACATGCACACACACACAACATCAAACACATGCAAACACACACAACATTAAACACATGCACAAGCACAAACACACACACATACACACAAACACACACACACACACTCACACACACACGTGATCACACACGTGATCACACACGTGATCACACAAAGACATATTCACAAGCCAACATTCACATTCGCTTGACACACATCCACCCACATTCAGGTGTCTACACACACACACACATACCCACCCACACACACATTTTTTTTGTTTTGTTTCATTGATGATCAGAAACACACACTCCTCATTCGCCGCCCCCACGAGGGTTGTCACATGACAAAAGGCGTCCAAAGTCATTTATTGTATTGTGTATCTTTCCTCCCTCTCCCTGCCTGTCACACACACACACTAATCTCTACAGGTATTTCTCCGGGCTGCCGTTATTAGAACCCGGCCAATGCTCTCTATTGATGCATGTCAGAGCCTCATTCTTTCATCTCCAACATTTAATTTACCGTCCTGTTGTGCCACTAATCCCGTGTCGTGCCATTTCCTCCGCTCCTCAGATTGCTCGCTCAAAGCCTCCTCTCCGCCAGATAAAGAGGAAGGTAATCGCCATTGTCTGGCTACAGATACACCCCCACCAGCACCGCCACCGACACCACCACCACAGCCCCTACCACGGCCACCCCGCTCCCCCCCCCTACGTCCCCCAGCCCAGCCCCCCAAATTAAAGGGCTGCCGTGCTCCT
>JAOPUA010000137.1:8709302-8722029 GCA_027122455.1 Trisopterus luscus | reverse complement strand
GGGCTGGCGTGTGGGAGAAAGAGAGGGGGGGGTGGGGCTTAATGCGATTGGACGGAAGTCTCGGTGGCGACGCGCTGGAGCTCGGCCACTAGCTAAAGTGGCGGCCCAGGCGTGAGGGCCGGTAGTCCACCCGGAGCTGAACGAAGGCGTGCAGGAGGTTCCGGTCCAGGTTGGTCAGCTGCTCGCCGGAGCACACCTGCTTCAGGTTGTCGGGGGCGACCACCAGCAGGTTGCACAGGGCGTGGAGCGTGTCGAAGAGCTGCAGCACCAGGGGCACCTGTGGGACGGCCCAGGAGGAGAGGGGAACAGGGTTTACCGTCTCGTGAGTGGGATGTGTTCGACCAGTGTTATCAAGGCCCTTCTTTTGTAACGTAATGCCATTTTTGTAGATACCGTCTCCCGTTCTAGATGATTTTTAATTCTTCTCCCCTTTATCTATTGATAACTATATTTTTTAAACTTCATAACTTCTAGCTATAGTCAAATTCTAGTGAAATTAATTAGAGAAAGGGCAAATAAATAGAAAATAAAGAACTAATAACTCTACATGAGGATCAGAGCTTACACGTGATTTAGCGTTTAAGTCGAGTAAACCGCACACTGACACAAGTCAGATTTTATTTTTCCCTGCTCCGATGCCAGCCACCTCCACCTCCTCTACTATCCCCAACACCTCCGCTCACCCTGAAGTCCTTGGCGCAGCGCCGGTACTCGGCCACGTCGCAGATGGCCAGCATGCCCCCCATGGAGCTGTAGCCGTACTGCTGCAGGTGCTCGTGGATGAGGCGGTGGAAGCGCACGCCCAGCTCCATCAGCACCGTGTCCACGTTCTTGCCGTCCATCGACTTGCGCACGCGGTCCACCTGCCGGCTCACGTACGCACACACCTTGGAGCACGCCTGGCGGTGCGCGGGGAGGAATGATGGCATGTGAGGGAAATTACCTGATCAGCTGGTACATTGTCGATAGATCGAAATATATAATCAATATTTCTTGATTATTGGAGAAAAATGACTGAAGGTAGACTGAACAGACTGGTTATATTTCAGAAAGCATCTCTGAAATAAACAGCATTTCAGAACTTAAAACCTTTAGTCTGAGCAAAGCCAAAAACGGACTGGAACAAACCTAACTAGCCTGAGATTGATCAGCCAACGCGTTTTAAGTTCTCTTACAGTGGTGTACTGGATCATGACGTTGTTCTCGTCCTCCGGCCTGAAGTCTGTCTTCTTCTGCTCCGTGGCCAGGATGTGCTTCATCTGGCCCCCCATGCAGTTCAGCGTCCTGGGGAGAAGGGAATACAATATAGGGTTGATGCGGGAAAGTGAATGAATGGACACCTGGAGGCTGTTTGTGGTTTGCTCAGGTCTCTGTGAAGGGTACACACGACTCACTGACCTGTCGATGCCCGTGTCCAGTTTGACTTCCATTTGTTCGATCACCTCTTTCTTCTTATGCAGACATTCTGTCAGCTTAGGAGAAGAGCTGGAGACACACATGTTAAAATAGATTAAGAAAATATTCTATGGACAATGTCCAAGTTAATTGCTAATAATGGCAGAAATAGGAAATTCCAAGTGAATATGGAATTGGTCCGATACAGATTAGAGCAACGACTAACAATTACTTTCCTATTGATTGTTTGATTGATTAATGTGCCGGGGTGCATGGTTGTAGTGCTGCTGTATTATGACGTTTTGCAAAGCAAACAAAAGTCAATTTTGTTGTCTGCTATTTTAAAGTATTCCCATGCTTTTGAATCTCTGGGTGGAATCTTTACGTGCAACCTGTTTGGTAGCAGACTACTGCAGCTGCAATCTTTTGGAAATCTGAGAGTGTTGACACAAGCCAAAAGCGAATGACGTGAAAGCAGCAATTATGTAGTTAAATTTAAGTAACATGTTTGTATAACTGATTGAATCTAACGATTTGAGTTTCAGAAATAAAAAAAATAGACGTTGACGTATTATCTGCGATGACGAGGATTCATCATTCATTGGCAGCCCTAAAGCAGATCCAACGCGGTCCACTACTGACCTGATGAGAGGCATGAGGTGGTCATTGAACTGCTTGTCAAACAGGTGGAAGATGGTGTTGGCCTGCTGCACCACGTCCAGGAAGTACAGGTTGGCGTTCTTGGCATCGGCTGAGGGGATTGCTGTGAGGGTCAGGGAGATCATCAGTAACATCAGCATATTTATCTGATTTTGTCGGAGTCACAGTGAATGGCGTCGTGCAACTTGGGGCAAAGAGGAGCTGGACTCACCCGACAGGCCGATCTCCAGAGCGTAGTCGATGTGATCCACACACAGGTGCTCCACCAGCAGCAGGAAGATGGAGAAGGCGTTCTTGGGCAGGTCAGAGGGATCTGACAGCTATGACACAGAAACATCACATTCATACATTTCATTCATTGAAATGAGATGCTCTTATCCAAGCTATCTTTGTTGTTTACGGGGAATGTGTTAACCTAGTGATTGTGAGTGCTGGGCACTTGGTTCTATGAACATCCTTACTGTACCGCAGGAAACATATTGTTTCTCTTTCTTCTGACAAATGTGCTTATTGTAAGTCGCTTTGGATAAAAGCATCTGCTAAATTCCCCGAATGCAGTTGTCGACATTAGGGATCGACCGATTTTTTAGCGCCGATGCCGTTTTTTTTTTCATCAGCCTTATCCGATGACCGATACTGGGAAATGTTACAAGCCTCAATTAAAAAAAGGAACATTCATTGAACCGTGTCTGTAAATCATGGCGAAAAAAAATAATAAAAAAATAAATAAATAAATAAAAAATCGGCATGACCGATACACGTAAAACACGCAAATATCAACCGACCGATATATATCGGTTGATCACTAGTCGTCATCTCGACTCAAGCTTCCTTTGCGGCTGAACATGGCGGCGGCGTCCCCTCACCCGGTTGCACCGCTCAAAGGCGTGCCGCGTCTCCTGCAGCAGGTTCACCACCACCTCCTGGGAGAGGAAGGTCTCCCCATGGGTGTCAATGCTGGGGCCCAGGGGCAGGTTGGTGCGCTGCCGGATCCGCTCCTTCAGCTCCTGGATGCTGCAGAGAGAGCGGAGCCACAAACACACACAATGTAAAGCTTGTGCGTCGGGACGTCACATTGCGCCGCCCGCCGCCACTTTGGAAGCATAGCTTGGATTGGGTTGCTAGTTATTGTGTTGGTGGTTGGTTTTTCGGTAAATTTTTTGTTATCAATCGTCGTCATTATTGGAAGACATTGTTTTGTTTGAAACATGGGAGACCTGGATAAATAACGTTTATTACATGAGCTTAGGTTAGTGTATATTTACGTTGATTTAGGATTTACAGTACGACACTCCTGAGTCTCAAAATGTATGAGTATTGCCAACAAAAAATCCCATGATGCATTCTGATGCACAAGCCAAATTAAAAATCAGTGCAGCTTGAAGAGCAGGCTCCAATAGCCAAGGTTTGGCTCCTGTGCACCTGGTCAGCACGCGCCAGCAAGAGATATCAGCGGCGACCCAGCCTCTGAGCAAGGTGTTCGGGGCCAGGTCGTTGGCCAAGCTCACGCCCCCCTTCACACCCCCCTCTCCCACCCGCTAGTAGGCCTGGGCACCTGCTGTCCTACTGGGCTGACTTCTAGATAAAAAAAAAACTGTCACCCCTCATGGGCAGGGCAGGAGCCTAACACCTTGCTCTTGGAAGCTCTTCACATCCCATAATATGAAGCCTTCACTGAGAGTGAAAATGTCCCTCCTCACAAATGGATGAGTTTGGTGTTTATTGTTTAGTGCTGCTCATGAATGTAAGCCGTTAGTCATTAGCCTCTAGCAGTTAGCGTTGTCTTGCATCAGTCATTGTTCTACTCTTACTAAGGGTGATCTTTTTGTGTCTGATCACAGGGGGGACCGGGGCCTGACCTGCCGCTGCCGATGGGCCGTTTCTGGTGGTTCTTGGAGTCGTAGTAGCGCTGGAGGATCGTGGCACTGCGGTTGCGGAGGTAGTCCTTCTCCATGTCAATGTAGCTCTCCAGGTAGCAGGAGAAGATGTTTTTGATCAGCTTGGACAGGAACGTGTGCTTGTCTGAGCCCAGGTTGAACTCCGTCAGCTTGGCTGCCAATGCAGTCGTCCTGTAAGTACAAATACAGTTTGACGGTTGTGATCTGGTTAAGGTTTGGTAAACAAGGAGGAGGGAACCTAGTTTTAAATCTACTAGCTAGCTTAACCCAATACTTCAGCCTCTTAAAAAGTACTTCACAATCACTTGACCATGAACACAAGGCTAGCTTGAGTGTGGAACACCCAGGAAGTGCTCAGGGTCCAAAGGTCAACTACCTGCTGTAAAGGTCATAGAGGTTCTTCAGATACTGCTCCGCGTCTGAGTGTCTGGTCCCGTCCAGCTTCTCCTTTACGTGGGCCTGGAGATACAAACAAAACAACCACAACTGTCAGAGGACTACAAAACGAGTCTGGAGATGGCCAGCGGGGGACCGAAGGATTAGGATTTGCTGGATGACAGGCAGCAGGTCGAAGCGGAGGCACCAATGCACCACCTACCTGTAATTTGTTCTCAAAGATGTTCTGGATGAGTTTGGCCATGACGGCCTCCGGGCTGCTGAACACCTCCCCGACCTGCTTGTTGACTCTCTGGCAGAGGGTCCCAGTGTCCTCAAACACATCGTTCCTCAGGTAGGCCCCCTGGGGCGGAACACATGATGACTGGGCTTAGTGACCAGGCCCTGTGGACCACGCTGGTGTAGCCAGCGTGAAGCGCTGAGAGTTTGTGTGTGTCTGTGTATCTGTACCCACTCACCTCCTGGCATTGCTTGATGTACACGTCCACGCAGTGTGCATATCCCTTTTCACAAGAAAGTGACAAAACATTCCATGTTAAATAGAGTCGTCAATGTTTTTAAATAGAGTCAATGTTGTGCGGACAAAGTCTGACAAAGCCAAGGCAGACTTTTGCTCCACAGGATTTAATAGAAGCACTAATACTGTCACTGAAGTCATATAGGGACTCGTGTGTACTTAAAAACGGTTTTTCACCTTGAAATGTAGCAGGACCGCTGCCACCTCACGCATGCGTCCGATCTCCCCCCTCCTCTGAGCCGCAGTGAACTCCTGGATCAACTGGCGCTCCAGGTCATGGTACTTACCTGGAACGAACACACACACACACTTTACAGCCAACTGTGTGTGCTCATTTCTATTGAATATTTAATGTCTACCATAGGTGCAACTGAGTGGAGGTCAAACTCACTTGCAATCTTTGCCTTGACATCTGCAAATCTGTTGGAGGCGGAACATATAAATGAATATTAACTCGAAAAGTTTGCTAATTATTCAATGTGTGTTTGTCTTTAGTGATGAAAACCTCCATTTGGACACCTTTAGATGTGGTTCTGCCGGTGGGGGATGGACACCGTAGTGTAGGGAGCAGGATGGGTCTCTCCTTATCTGGAGGTGGTATTGTGTAAAGCTGTCCGCAGGACGCCTGACTCACCTGTCAAACGGCAGCTCCTGGGCAATGAGGTGTAGCTTCTGAATGATATCAGCCGCCTCCTTAATCTGGAGCAGGAGGAGGAGCAGGTATGAGAGAGAGAGCGAGAGAGCAGGTGAGAACCATCCGGGATGGACCACCAGAAAGGGGGGGGGGGCGGTGGGCGAGGAGGGTGGGAGAGCAGGTGGGCCACCCGCAGCGCCTCCTCCTGGGGAGTCATCATCCTAAGCGGAGCCCCCCTGCCCCCTTCCCATGTCGGCCGCCGGGCAGATAACAAGCAGCGGCTCATCTGGCCATCGGCAGCGGCCGCCGCCACCGTGTTGACTTAGCAGCAGCATATCCAGCTCTTTATGGCCGTGCCTCTGCTCAATGGGACTGTAATCCCACAGGAGGCTAAATCGCCTTCAATAATCTGTCCGGCCAGGGATATCTGTGTAGAAAAGACGGGGGGAGGCCGGGTCCCCCCCAGCCCACTCCCCCTGACATGCACACCGGCTGGAAAGAGAGAAAGGACAGCGCTAGACCCGCGGAAAAGGCCCGCCGTCCGCAACTCCTCTGTTCCCGTAGACGCCTGCCTCAGCTAACATCATTAGCCCGTTCCCGCGAGGAGGATCCAGCCTTTCTGCTCGGCGAAGGTTTTCTAAGTATCTGTCCCCCAGCTAAGATTAGCTAAATCCCATGTAAGTAATGTAGCCGTCTCCCTGCAGTCAGGGTTTAGCAGCACTTGTCTCCATGCTGGCGGCCCAGCCCTCCCTTTCAGAAGGATTAGCAGAGCCATCCCCCTACAGCTATTCACTCGCAGCTTTCCTCATTTTTTCCCCCCCTCGCTCTTGTCTGGAAGTATGCTCAGGAAGAGGAATCTGGCCAGAGATTCCCCCGTGTTGACTTTCCACAAACCCAGCCCCGTCTGTGGGATTGACCCCCTCCAGGCTCCAGGCTCCCTGCTCCCGTTCCAATAATGATGGAGCGGGGGAAGAGGAAGCTCACCTGGAGCCTCCATCTCTCCTCGCGCTATAAACTACGTTCCCCCATGCAGCTTTGCCGTGGCTCATCAGGGAGGTCACTTGTGCCGTGTCGAGTTGGCTTGTGTTGCAACGACAACCGCAACTCTTGGAAGTTTCCTGCGCTACTCTTAACTTATTTGTCCTACCAGGCCTCCTCTGCTTTAATAGGACAGTGAGGAGGATGAACGTCATCTTGTCTAATCAGACACCCTTCAATTAAAGCAATTAGGCTTGACATGAGCACTTTGACAGCCATGCAAGTCAATCAGTCAACTGTTGTTTAGCAAGCATACGACACCCTGATTAATCCAAATTAGCCGAGGGCCCTCGACTAAAAAGGGATGAATTTAGAGATTTAATGTGCATGATTTAACTACATAATCCCGCTCCCCTCACACCTTACATCTAGCATTACCACTGCAGGGGCGGAGCCATTGATTCACACTGGAGTGACGGGCGAATACATTCACACCACACACATTCTGTAATACACACATCAACTTACCACACACACAAGAAGATGCACAATACACACCTTCTCTATATATCCACAACATACCACCACACACACGCACACACGGACACACGGACACACGTACACACGGACACACACACACACACACCTTCTCTGGGTTGTGGAAGACGTCACTGCGCAGCTCTCCGTCCAGAAACTCGTTGAAATAGGTCATGAGGCGCTGTGCCTCCACCGCCCGCTGCCGGGGGGTGTTCACCCCCTCCAGCTGGTCGCCAAGGTGACACACCTTGGTGGCCACGTAGCTGATGTGCTCGTCCAGCTCCTGGAAGTGTTGGAAGGCCACCTGAGGAGACGGGGAGGGCGGGAAGAGCGGAGGCGTTGGGACCCGGTCGGTGAGTGACTGAGGGTTTGTAATGTGTGTGTCACGAGACGGAGGAACACACTGACCTGATTGCTCCGCTGCAGGTCCTGGACTTTGTGTGCAAACTCTTTGGCCTCACGGTGGCACTGGTGCTCCAGCTTCTCCACGCGGCGCTGGATCTTCTCGTCCAGCTGCTTCAGCTCCTCGATGTGGTTCTCAAACTCCTCCAGCAGCCTATCAGACGGCGGGAGGAAACGGCGGGATTGAAGATTCCCAGGAATACGAATCCCATTGATTAAAAAAATAAAAAAATAAAAAAATAAAAAAAATCACAGGGAACCATAATAACATTTAAGTGTCCCCCCCCCCCACACACACACACACACACACACACACACACACACACACACACACTCTAATTCCACAACAGTAATTGGAAAAGGAAAGGGTTAAACCTGTCCCACTGACCCAACACTTTGGAGTTATTAGTTACAAAACGAGGCTGGGTGCTTAATTCCCGGCCGCCTGGACTTAAGAAGCTCTGACACCTAGTAGCTTCGTCAGCTGCATTTTAAGTGCCACCAGGAATGGCAGAGCAAATGTTCTAAGTCAGCATCGTATTTCCACAGACTAGGAAACATCCCAAAACGATGAGTATATAATCTCTTAACTAATTCCCTCAGCAGTCGCTACAGCTTTAGAAAGAGACATCTCCCATCCTCTCCCCCCGTACACACCCGCTGCCTGGCTGGTGACTCACAGCGTAGGGTAGCCTCCATAGATACCTTGTCTCTGACTCTTCACTACTGTTAAATAGTTTCCGAGGAGGCTGCTGTAGCAATGGTTTTGGGGGAGACGCAGATAAGGCTGGCTTGGATCTATGGGATATTTAGCGTGGCTCTTACTGCTGCTGCTGCATGTGGTATTTGTGCTTACCAGAAATAAGTTGGCCACTATATGTTTACGTAAGACCAAGCGATATCAGGAAAATACAATATCAAATGAAGCCACGTTTTTTTCTCACTCGCAAGGAATGTTGGATTATTATGACACATTGTCCAGTTTGATTAAGAAATATATATACAGAGAAGTAGGAATGTTCTAAATATTGGACTTAACACATTTTGTAGATCCAACTTTAGTCATGAATAAATGTAAGTACAAAAAAGAAATAGAAATGGAAAATGCACTTGTTCTTAGCACTGCAAAAAGAGCATACACGATCTGGTACATTTGTGTTTTGGCTCATAGGATTTCACCGACGCCTATTGTTGATAATTTATTAATAAATTCATTGCTAATTGCATCTTGGGTTCTGAAGGAATTAAGGGATGCATTCAAGGACGGACTACTTATTAAGCCTTCAAGTTTAAAAATGTCCTCGCAGTAACAACAGTCATAGATCTAGATATGTCTCATATACCTTGATATCCCTCAATAAGAATCATAAATCAATGTTGACAAATTATATCTAAAGTGAGCACTGAGGGTGACTACATTGCTGTGGCTGTAGATGATAACATCCATAGATAACAGGTCTGCATGCAATGTTGTTTTTAGCTTGACGTTCAAATGTGTGCATATAAAGACAATACGCAATAATCATAAACTCTTTACGTAGAACAGCTCATTCAGGCATTTTGTCAGGAGAAAAACACAAGGATGATCTGGCGGTAGAGAACATAACATAACGGTCAACAACAGGCGCACCTTTTGGGGTCAAACGCCTCCGCCCCGCCCTTTGACCCTCCTCCAGGCGTTCTCCAGGCCAGCCTCTCTATGTATTCGTCTGCATCAAACGGCTCCTACGTGCAACCGACAAAACAGCACAACACTGTGACAACTAAAAAAAACATTTTCCACCAGAAAAGACGCATTTGAGTAATATGCAAAAACATCCGAATTGACCAACCAGCTCGTTAAGCTTCGTTTAACCCTGCTGACGAGATAACTACACATGCAACACATGAAATCATCGTGGCAGCTAAAACTCCATGCATACATTCTGATTAACCACGTCGGGCCAATAAGCTGCTCAACCATCTTTATAAATCTGCTGCTTTCTTGTATGCATTGAACTAGTGCTGGTTAGCTTCTGGCTAGCTGGCTCAGCAGGCGTCTTACCTCGAACAGCTGAGCGGTCGTCGCCATGATCGCACTCGGCTGAGCGGTGCGGACTAAGAGTTAGACCGATGACCCACAGCCTGCAACAGCGCAGACTTTTTCCCAGGAATTGTGATTCTGACAGTTGTGCCCTTTGTTGACAGCTAGGTAGGGAGGAATCCAGCTTCCTGTATGGGATAAAAGGGTGGGGATAGCGGCTGACAAATACGCATGCGCAGAAGTCAGCTGATAGTCGTGAATGTCACATGAAACAATAGGAAGTGGTGGGGTTGTTTGTTATCGTTTATTATCAGGATGGATAACTGAATGCATAAGATGTGAAAGGTTTGAATGTTCCGAACACTTGAGTTAAAAGTCATTGGAGTGCGTTTGGTGTTGTCGGTAAAATGAGTTTACGCGCCTTATGGATTATTACGCACGAGAAGGGAGAACATGTGTCTGTGCGGTTTTCAAGGTTTGTAACACAAATACGTATTTTCCTGGAACCGTTGTGTAACGGTTAAGAACCTTATATAGTACCTTGATTTGCTCATCACATCAGCTCATGTGCATGCTGTTATTTTTCACAGGAGGTTCCCTACCGTTGAATATCGGGCAAAGTCTCTGGCGGGTTCTTCATATCAAGCAGTGCCAGAGGACAGCGCGGTGCTTCAACTGCTCCTCACTGAACTAGGGCTGGCCGACCCTGGCAAACCATACGTTGCTCTTAGAGACGACTGTCTGAATCAACAGAGGACACCAGCGCTGGAGCTACATGTGGACAGTTCAGCAAAAGGAATTCTGTGGCCAGTGTTGGCCATTTCTCGTGGGCCGCTGATCTTGGCTTGCCTGCCTCTGGTGGAAGCGGGTGAACCACGACCACCGTTATCCAGCCTACTGTCTGTGTCTCAGGGCCTCACTCTGTTGGAAGGACTGCAAAGCTTCCTCGGCCTCGGGTCTGGCATCAAGACGGACGCTGATGGGTTGGCGTCTCGCCTGGCGCTGATGCCCTCGGTCCTGCAGCAGGTGTGTCCACTGGGCACGCCCCTGGACATGCCCAAGGGCGGGGCACCTTCCACAGCGGGCGCACCGGCTGCCGCCGGGAGCCCAAGGCAGCCCGCCTGGAGGACAGGGCAGCACCGCGGGCGGGCCGTGGTCAGCGTGGCGCTGACAGAGACGGTGCGCTGCATGCAGTATGGCGACCCCAACAAACAAGACATCTGGGATGTCTACGGCACCGTGACATGCAAAGTAGGTACATGTCATATGATGGGAAGTCTTTGTTCTTGTCTCCTTTTTAAATGCGCTTAACTTCCTACAAAAAAAAGATTAGTTTCTTGGCCGAATACATTCCCTCTAACGTAATTTCTAATATAATTTCTCTCCCTTCTCCCACAATGCACACTTTTCCTCCTCACCCACTGTCTCCCTCAGTGTGAGGTGGAAGGGGTGCTCCCCAACGTGACCGTGACTCTGACGCTGCCCCCCAACGGCTCCCCCCTGCAGGACATCCTGGTCCATCCGTGTGTCACGTCGCTGGACTCCAGCATCCTGAACGCCAGCAGTGTCGACGACGGGGACGGCTCGGCCTTCTCCGGGCCCTACAAGTTCCCCTTCTGCCCCCCACAGGAGCCCTTCAAACTATGCAGCTACACATCTCAGGTACAAGGATCGTAAAACATGCCTGTCAAAGTGTAATGTAACGTTATTGATGATGATTAAGGTGACATTTTCGTTTTTTTCTTTGTATTTCTTCAGGTGCCGGTACCTCCTATCCTGGGGTCCTTCCAGCTGAAGCAGCAGGAGGAGGAGAACCATCTGCGTGTGTGTGTGAACCTCAAACTGCACGAGAGTGTGAAGAACACTTTTGAATTCTGTGAAGCACGCCTGCCCTTTTTCAACCGGTAAGCAAGTTGTATGAATATACAGTACATGAACACGTTTTACTTTCCTCTTATGTTTTGCTGTGCGGTGACCCTTCTAAACCTCTTAATTATACTGTGGTCATAGTGGACATGATGGTGGTTCATTAGGTGGTTTGGCTCTCAGGTGAAGTGTCCAGGGTCCATTTGTAGTATGCATCCCTGACCATGATGCCTAAACACAAGATGGATGGATGGATAGATAGATAGATATATGGATGATTATTGCTGTGGATCTGAATTCAGTTTGACTAAGGCATGTCTTGAATGACTAAACATGATTTTTGTTTGGGATGTGCAGGGTTCAGATGAGCACTGTGGATGTGAAGGTGAGCTCCGGCCACCTGGATGTCAACAAAGAGAAGAACCTCCTGGTTTGGGTTCTTGGTACGTCTTTACCTTCTGCAGCAGGATAAAGGCTTGAAGAAGCCATATTGTTTGAAAACAAACCCTCACTGACCATATCTTCACTGTCCCCTGTGACTTAGGCCAAAAGTTCCCGAAGTCTAGGGAGGTCACCATGGAAGGTGGAATCCGCTTTTCAGGTCAGCTGCCGGGACCGGTGGACCCCCTCTGTACAGACCTCACAGCCTACATCAAAGTAAGAGTCACATCCCTCATTCAAATTTGAAAATTTGAATGACTCTGTCCCCTAACCTTATTTCACTTTATAAAATAGCCTGACTTTAGGAGGAGCACAACGCATGATTGTCAAAATGCCTTTGCTGAATGCAACTTTATTATTTCTGTATTAGTCATTCCTCTCAAAGAACCTATCCATAGAGAGAAGTCATATGAAGCAGTGTACACACACACACACACACACACACACACACACACACACACACACACACACTGTGTGTGTGTTCCCTTCGTGTGCCCGGTCTAAATGCACCATACTGCTTGTATTTCAGTTGTATTTCAAAGTGCCTGACCTGACTCTCTCGGGGTGCTCTGTAGACCAGCATTCAGTGCAGGTTTACTCCTGTGCCAAGCCAAAGATCCTCACATGTGAGTTCACTTTCACACCTTTTGGCAACGTACCTTCCTCTGTGGCTGCACACATCCAGATCTCCAACCCTGTGGTCATATTCTGCAGGTCGGGAGCTTCAGTCCAAAGAGTACTTCATCTGGAACTCCACAGGTCCTGCTCCCGTGTCTTCTGGGCAGATGATGCTGTAGGCTGGACAGGAAGCTCCGTCAGCATATTGTTGATAAACGTATGATGGATACAGGATGAAGAATGTCATGGAAGACGTCCAATTTCTTACTTTCTTTCTAATGTTACTAGGTTCACAATAATTACGTGTGTGTGTGTGTGTGTGTGTGTGTGTGTGAATGTAAGGTAAAAGTTATCAAGTCAAT
>JAOPUA010000137.1:8699181-8709202 GCA_027122455.1 Trisopterus luscus | reverse complement strand
TGTGTGTGTGTGTGTGTGTGTGTGTGTGTGTGTGTGTGTGTGTGTGTGTGCTCGGTGTGTGTGTGTACGGTGAGTGTGTGTGTGTGTGTGTGTGTGTGTGTGTGTGTGTGTGTGTACTGAAAACCATAACAGTGGTGAAATAATTATGGAAAAGTTTGCTACACTGCTTAAAGTGCCGTCCATTGGAGAATATGCCGGCAGTTATTGAAGACATTGGCGCTTTAGGAGGATTTTCTACCATCTTACATTATGGTGAGCAAATGATCAGGTGTTTCCAATGTGATATTTTGCATAAAGTGACATTTTGTGAATACCTGCCACTTTGCAGCAGCTTCTTTCATCCTGTCATCCCGCCCCTTAACCCTGTCACACATAAGGGCCGTCCTTCTCTCTGACAGTCTCACTTCACCGGCCCTCCATCACCCACATAACTAGCAGCTGGGGCCCTTTTTATATTATTGTCAGCCGTTAGGGCCCTTGAGGAGTGGGGTGACAGCGAGGGGCCCTGGGCGGACCAACCTGTGTCTTGGTGCCACAAAAGGGGCTCCTCTTGAGATCTGGCAGGAGTCAGCACTCCCCCAGTCCCCTCACCCTCACCCACCCTTTGACCCCACGGCTCCCAGAGACTGGCTGAAGCACACAGCCCCTCCAGCCAGACGACTGAGATCTGACCCTTGGGCTGTCAAAAGCAGCCTCTCCCATTCAGCTAGTAATGGCAGGCTAATTTGAGAATACAGTAATAGGGGGAGGGGTGTACTTTGGTGCCTCCGGCGATTGCCGTAGTTTGTAACTGTTGCAAATCGTAAAAAGCTATCTTCAGATTTAGGTTAAAGAGTCAAGAGTCATTCAGATGTCAGTTCTACAATTCTCACTCATGAACATGCATGTATGTTGCTATAGCTCCAAATCTCTCTCTCACACACATACACACACACCGGTGCACGAGAAAGCATTTCACTAGGCATATCTTCGGGAAGCAGCGGAGGAAGGGTTAAATCACAGGGGCTTATGTCCCCTCTCTTACTGCAGCCAGACTTCTCTTGAGGGGTCTATTGTCCACTGCTGGCCCCTCGTGCCCCCTTGCTGGTCCGAGTGCCACATTCTCACGTGGATTTCCACTCGGAAAGCTGACCGTGACCAATCCTCTATCAATTGGAACCAATTGCTCACACGGCATCCTTCACCTTCTTTTATGTAGTTGTATGAAGTGGCAGACACCGGCCTGCCCGGGTTCCCCGTGACTCCTCATTGATTTTGCTTTCAGGCCTAGTGTGTATGGCTGGTGGACTGGAAAACAGAGGGGGGAGAAATAGGTCCTTTTTGAAGAGCTGCTTTAAAGCCCGGCAGTATCTTTAGTCCTGGGGTCAGCCTGGCTCCTTCAGTCTGCCATCCCGGGACCCCTGACTGGGTGACTTTGCTTTGTTGATTAAATGGTTTGCTAAGTAGATGGGTGGGTTTAATGCGGCGGTCTGAACGGTCGGGTGTGCCTGAGGTTATTCATGTTTTACTCCTTTGGTCGTCGTTGGGTAAACGACAGAGTAATCTGTTGGAGTCAAAGCAGAGGGAGGACTTGTAGTGTAGTGGTCGTTGCAAAAGGGTTTATTGTTATTAAGGGTCTGCATTATTCAATGTCTTTTACTAATCACTACTACTACTAACTAATCTGTGGAGATCTAAGCCACAAACAAGCCCAATAAGGACACCCAGCGGTAGAGTCTGGTTCATTCCATTAACCTTCAGTAACACTTGACTGTACTGTATTTTCTAATAAATTCAGCCCTGTATTCCACCATGTGCTGGTATCAATAATTCCCATTGGCAGTATATGGTGTTTCTTAGCAGCTTGTAACAATTTAAGACGAGCAATCTGAGGAGCATGTTGGCGACTGTGGCCCCTCAGAGGCCCCAGGTGTGGCAGTGGCTCCAGGTGTTTAATTTCAAGCCATGCAATCTCTCAGTCTTCTCAAGCCTAAGAGCTAGGCTTAAGAGCTTGAGAAGTAGAGTGGCAAGGAGCCAGAAGATAGCTCATTCTGTAACATCGGGTGATGAGCTGCTTCAACCCCCAAAGTAAGTGTGTTTATGCCCTAGATACAAACTATCCTTTCTTTGTATGAATGAATAAAATGGAAACCATTTTATGGTATGGAAATTAGATTCTCAATTGTAAACCATAGTCACCATCAATATAGTGTTTGAAATGTGAATTAGGTCCACTGGCTGAATTCTGGTTTTGCTTTTCTGTCACCTCTAGATGGCGCCATATCCTATTTCTAAAAGTAACTAAAATTTCATCCACAGGGACAAATTGTACTATATACATGGACTATAGTACTGACAAATACAATATATTTTACTACATAGTAAGCTATAATTTCACTTAAAGTATGGAATTGATTCACAGCCAGGATTATTATAATTAGTGTAACAACAGTGGTTTTGTTACATGGTTGCATTGGTCATAGGTTTATCTCACCTCAGATTCCAAAACCTCTGTAATCCAGATTAACAAACACAACCTTTCCACTTGATCATGATTAGTGCCCCAAATCCTTCTGCACAATAATAATGTACACCTTTTATTCTCTCTCTCTCTCTCTCTCTCTCTCTCTCTCTCTCTCTCTCTCTCTCTCCCTCCCAACTTTACTCATATATTCAGTGTTGTCAGTTTTTAGAACCTGTGCACACTGATGTGCAAAAGGTGTGCTGCCTCACCCAGCCCCAGACTCCAATCAGTCTGACTCGGCCCAGGTTAGGTCCTTATTGTCCAGAGGGTCACAAGGGGGGCGTCAGCCCGGTCAAGTCGCAACCCTTCTCCCTAAAGCGGCAGGGGGCTTGGTTGTAGCAGGAGCTCCCTGACATCCAACCCCTCTCCTCCGCTGTACTCCCCCCAGAAGAGGTCCCTCTCTGTGGGGCGTCTCACCAGCCGTCCTCCCTCTCTGCCTGGACCTCCTGCTGGAGGAGGAGGGGGCGGTCACACAAACCATGAGGGAAGGTTTATAGAAGAGCTGCCCCAGAAGATATGATAACATGTTTCTACACACCGTTAGAGGGGTGGGCGTTCTTCTGGTTCCTCCTGTGTTCTCTGGCCTGCCGGTGGAGGGCCCGTCTGTGCTGATAGGCCTGCTGACGGAGAGCCCCCTGGGCCCTCAGGAACCCCTCCTGGGGGGGGCCACAAAAAAAAAGATTTCAAGTGGGGAATCTGATCCAGATGAATGAAATATAAGATGACATCATATATATATACATTGTGAGTGTGTGTCTTGTGTGAGTGTTTGTGTGTGTATCTGGGAGCATGTATATAACAACAGGGTCTTTTCTGTACCCTGTTCCCCCAAAAGTTGTTCCTATTGAGGGCCAGTCTTAGGCTGCAACCCCCCCAACACTTAACACTCCAACGGTACTTTAATCAGACCCACTCTCGCCACTCTCTCAGTTCACCAGCTGTCTCTCTCTCTTTCTTGCTCTCTCCATCTCTCTCTCTTATTTTATCTCAAGCATTCTTTTCCACAAGTAGGTTGTGGTTGAACATCTGGCCATGTGATAGAAAGACAATCAAGACATTTTCTAGGCTGAGGCCTACCTGCGTGTGACTGATGGATCCATGGTGCTCTTCCTCTCTGGGTGAAGAATACCGCGGGATAACCCCACTTCTGCCCCCACTCAACTGCAAGAGAGAACAACCCAGAAATACCCCCCTGTTATCCATTGATTTATTTAGTCAGTGGATGACAAAACAAAATGGACCGCTATGTGTTTGTTGGTTTTGTTTTACCATGGCATTTGCTGTGCCAGTGTTTGTGTGACCAATAGGAAGCACCAGTGGTTGCAGTATCTATGGAGAGGCAATGGATGCATTGGATCACAACCTAAAACAACCACAACAGTGTAATGCAAGCAGTCACAAACAACCTGAAAGTACAATACATGGAAAAGATGAATACAATTTTTACGATGCACCCTAACCTGCGGTCTCTTGGGAGGATGAGAATGAATGATGCTCCGATCATTGCTTTCAGCGGAATTAAGGTTCTCTGTGAAGCAGGACTCGTAACAATGCACGTACACAAACAAAGTCTCCATTTACAGACGTGATTGAGAGAAAGGACCAGAACTGACCTGAGAGTGTGGACAGGGTTGTCTCTGCTTGTTTTAGCGGCGGCAGCCTGGTCCTCTGCTCCACTGAGACGGGCAGAGCGGGGAGCGTCCATCGGGGCCCGGGGTCTCCGGGCCTCTGGGCCTCTGAGTCCTGGTCCTGGCTGTGAAACGGGACCACCTGGCTCAACCTGGGCCTGGACTGTCTGGAGCCCATTGGCGGAAGACCACTACGTTAAGCAGTTTACTTTAACTCAATTCACTCCTAACTTTGGACTTTTACATCTAGTCCGAAATGCCCTGGAATCCAGCTACGTATTTTTTCTATGGGCTTTGGTCAAATGATACAATGCAGAGCATGATCAAATCCTGCTGAACATCCATGACCCATGTTAAAGAAACTCCTGACCCTTTGACCTCTCAGCCAGTCCAACAGGTGTGAACTCTGACGTCCTTTGACTGTGTAGATGGTCCTTGATCTCTGCATGCCCAACCGAAGTAGTAAGGTCCCCCACACCACCCCTGTGAAGCTTTTTCTTCCAGACACCCCTCTGTGTAGATCCAATAAGCGAGAGGAGAAACACTAATGCCTGTACTTGTGGCAATGCTGTAGGTGTGTGCTCTTTCCCTTTCCTTCACGCTTGACTTTCTTATGTTAATGAGCTAGGAAGTTTCTATGGCAACTCTCCCCACAGGTTACTTTGTAACTCATAAGTAAATGCTTGAAAGCACCTGTTATTCTTTATTTATTTAGAAAAGGAAAGTGCAGACAGGGGTAAAGGGCTCCCAGGGACCTCCAGAGTTGACAGATTATTATCCAGAAAAAAAGAGGTTGTTCAGTAAACTTTGCATATTATGGGTGCAGTGGCACTAGGAAGTGGCTAAATCTGTTCTCCTATTTCATTGATGTTATTATTCTATCTCTGATGTAGCAGCCATTTATATTCTCTATTCTTATTTTAATGTTCCACTCATAACTGCTCGACTTTCTAAGGCACCAGTGACCGCGAGATGACTTCATGTGTGAAACAGCATCCATTGAGTAGAACTGACACTCTGCAAATCTCATCCTACTCTGTGTGGGACCATGTTGATGTTCTAGGTCATGTTTCAGTTTACTTCTACTACTACTTAGACTACTTCAGCTTACTTCTACTATGCTGAACATCAACTTGACGTTTGCAGATTTATTGTCTTGGTTTGTAAGCCAGACTGAATCGCTTCTAGTTCTGAGCCGTTGTGATAAGAACGAGGCATGCTCTCTCTAACCAAGTGTGTGTATTACTGATAGATGCTACATCACAGGAGAAACGATGGGCTATGAATCTGGTTCATGGGGAGAATATGTTTAATTGTTGTTGCCATTAAGACTGTTGTGCATAGTCATCATAGCTACTAAATAAATCTAATCGTTCCACAAATGACTGGGATTGGATGAAGCCCATTAGCCCAGTCTGCCAACAAGGCTTGAAGCCGGGCCAGCAGGTCTCAGACATTAACAGGGCCTAGCCACGGCAGTTCTATAAAGAGCCGTTCATCAGGACACTTGTTCAGTCCAAGGTTACTGTAGGTGATGCTTATATGGGATTTGACATGAGGACTTGGGTGACGTTTAAATCTTGAGCGATATTAAGATCTATTTTCTTTCAAGCTTACTGATTTGACTATCACATCATTACAATTTAATTTCCCTCAAAAACAATAACACAAATACGATATAGTGTGTCTTCAGTCTTTTATTAGAAAACAAAAAGATCCTGTACATTTGCAATGTTATAATTCCCATTCTGATATAATACTATTTAATTACACGCACATTTTAAATACTCTTATACCTCCTAGTCAATTCAATAAATACAGATAAAATTGAACCAAACAGGCCCTGCCAATATTGATATTCACAGAATACAGTCTGAGAAGCTGCGTCACGGCCAATCAGTTCTGTGTGTTTCCGGTACGTGCGGGAGTTCAAGAAAGTAAAAAAAAGATACTTTCCACCCTTTTTAATCTAGCATTAACGTTCATTTTTTGAAATGTATTTCTCCCTCTCCTGGAGGGAGGGGTGTGCCAGGGATACAGACGCCCCAGACCGCCCCCTTCCCCCGACAACAACAAGGTTTCTCATTAACCAATCACAGTTAAAGGTTCAGTACTTTCGTCTCAGCCGTCTTTCTGCGGATGACTTCCTGTCTCTCGAGGGCGCGTGTGCGCTCGCCCTGCCATATAACTTCACGTCTCTCTCTCTCTCTCTCTCTCTCTCTCTACGTGTGTGTGTGGCCATGGAGAAGCAAGACAGGGGCTTTTTCATTCAAAGATTTCAGACAGAGCTTCAATGCAAGGCAAAGTGGGCGATAAACAGTAGCAGGAGCGCGGGCTCCGCCCTCACGCCAGCGGTATGGAGACGGCGCCGTTGGCCCGGCTGCGGCTGCGCGTGTGCACGCTGGACTCGGTGAGCTCCTCGCCGTGGTCCTGGTCCGACTTCTTCTCAGCAATGTTGGCCAGGAAGCGCAGCGTGACCGAGTCCCACTCCTCGGGGAGCAGCAGCAGCAGGAAGCCCAGGCAGATGATGCAGGTGGCGGCCAGGCGCACTACGCTGAAGATCACCTCGTGCTTCAGCACGTCCACCGCTATCGAAATGAGGTGAGGAGTGGGGGGGGAGAGGGAGGGAGGGACGGGTGAGGGTGGGAGAGAGGGATGAGTCAGGGAGGGAGAGAGAGAGGGAAGGGTAAGGCGGGGAGAGAGAGATGAGAGGATGAGAGGTCGGGTGAGGTAAGGGGGTTTCGGTGGAACGAAAAACAAATTGAGATTAATTACTTTGGAGGGAGCTAAGAGGGCAGCGGCGGGCAGGGCGTCGGTGGGGCTGTAGGTGGGTGTGTGGGGGTGGAGGGTGTGGTGGGGGGGATGAGCGTAGCTTAGTGCGCGGGCGGGCGGCTTAACAATCAGCACGAGTAGGGCTGCTGTGTGTGTGTGTGTGTCCCTCTCCTGGCTGTCCTCTGTGGTCGGGGGGGACTGCTCTGAACCGGCTATAACACACTGACCTTCGTACACACGTACGGTCCATTATGGTTAACGAAAAGAACGATGTCTGCAGGCATTTAGCGTCGCCCCGGGCAACCCGATCCTCCCCGGGTGAGGGGATAGTTGCAGCGTCTGGAGAGGCACACCATGCTTGGGTTTCCGGGGCGGGAGAGCGAGATCCGCTGCATCATCGCTTTGCTACGGTGGTCTGAAGTGCTGACCTCGGCCGTAGGTTATCACAGTGACATGGAGCGGGGGTTTTACTCTCACGCTCATTGTGAAATGTATGACAAGTGCGGGTTGTGTTTGTGTCATATCGAAATCGCTTTTTCGCCACGAGCTGATAGAACTGTATGTTTGCGATTCGTGATCTACTTGTCTGTTTTGTGTATGAATGTCTGACTGCCACAAACCTGCGTTTCCTGGAACGCTGAGCAGGGTTCCAATGGAGATGAGGATGGGGTAGGTCAGGACCACGCCCACATTCACCAAGATGTTGAAAACTACAAGAGATATTGTTGTCAAAATATGCTATAGAAGGCAATACAGTATTTTTGGGCCTGTTTTATGCAGATAGGAGAAGACATTGTGTTGAGCTCACACTCAAATACGTGTGTGTGTGTTTATGTTCATGTGTGTGCGTGTGTGGGTGTGTGAGCATGCATACGTGTATGTATTTGAGTGTGTGTGTGTGTGTGTGTGTTTGTGCATGCGTGCTTGTGTGCGTCCATCCGTCCGTGTATGTGTGTGTGCTTTAATCAACTGAGTGTGTGTGTTTCCATGCTCTCACCTAGCCACAGCCCGGCCAGGCCACAGAGGTACCCCCAGGGGAGGGAGGAGAAGGACCCCCAGTGCTCCACCTTGGTGAAGTACAGGATGAGTGGTACGCAGGAGATGAAGATCAGGTTGAAGAAGCCCATTGTTGACAGGAAATGAGCCACCTCTCCGAGATTGGCACTGCCCAGGAACATCTTAAACAGCACCTGGGGACAGCGGGAGGGACAAGCCTCCGGGTAATGAGATCCAGCTGGACCAGTGGCTTCAACAGTGCAGAACATGTGTGTTTATTAGTCTGGTGGTGGAGCAGCCAGCAGTAGCTGCTACACCAGCAGTCTTGCTACGTTAAAGCAGAACTTGGGTGGGGGGAGGCAGCACAGAGCCTGGGCCAGAACCAAAAAAACAAGGGGCGAGTAAGCAGCTAATAAATCAACATATACCACATCATCGATCATATGATGCACAGCAAAACACTCCCTGATAGGCTAACCTTATAGAGAGCCGACGTGGAGGCGGAGCCCACAGCCAAGGCTACTCCCACGAAGGAATCACCATGGAAACCATCGGCATAGGCCATCATGACAATGCCTGTGATGGCCATTATTGCTGCCACAATCTGCAGCATGGATAGAGGAGGATATTAACACGCATCACTCAGACACTAACATGAACTTCACCACGGCAGTTAAATCAGCGATTGCGGAGGGAGTTTCCGGCACTGACCCGGACGCCCATGAAGCGGTCTTTGAGGACGATCCAGGACAGCAGGAAGACGAAGGCCTTGTGGCAGCAGTAGAGGGCAGAGACGTCAGTGGCGGTGAGCTTCCTCAGCGCCAGCAGGTACAGGTAATTGGTCAGGGTCCAGAGGATGGAGAAGGGTGCGGTCCTCTTCAGGAAGATCTTCAGGGTCATCCCGTCCTCTCCAAATAGCCGGCTGCACTCCCTGTAGGGCCAGCGGCACAATGTTTAATCATCTGGCTAGAGATGTTCAGATACTGATACAGCCTAAAATGCAGTATAGGGTATACGTGAGTAGCTAGCTCATTTACTACACAGGCAAAGAACATCACAAACACTGGGAATGGGAAATGCGCCATCTCTGACCTTCAATAAGAACAAGTGCTTTTAGTAGTTACAATGCTAGATGCTGTATCGGTATATACTTGGTATCGGCTGGGTACCGATGCCTAAATTTCAGGAATTTTAATCGTATCGGCAACGAAAAAGTGGTATCAGAACATCTCTACATCCCGCCTCCCTTTGATTTCGGGTGTCGCAGTGGCCAGAGCCTGGAGGTGTGTGGGTTCAGCGTCAGAACCGGCTTGCTCTGCTCCGGGGTACAGGCTACACTATGTATCCACTGTGGGTTGGTAAATAGAAACAACATAATCAACAGACAAACCCCTGGCGCTGCTGCTACACTCTCCCAGAGACATTTGAAGCACCGCCGACTCCTAGGGACTTCATTGCAATTATCTTCATCTCCAGCTGAATACGTTCTGTCCTGAAGACAACACTTAATAAATTGCCGGAGATAAACGGTTCTGCAGGACTGCAGATCTCTCCTGATAAGGACGCAGCCGGAGGCAAACTGGAACTGGGATTCCGCCTTGTCGATGCAGAATGAACCATTTAATAGACCGTTGGATGGCTACAGTAATTATTCATACTGAACGAGCGTTATGTACAGATCATTGCATTCCCCTCGAAGTACATCAACCTAAAGGGGGTTCCAGGAAAATTGAATGAACTGGATATATACAGTATTCACACACTAGACACAATCCCAGAATACTGCCTCTGGTACAGTCAGTTTGAACTCATTCAAAGATAACTCTGCACAGGAGCAAGGAACCAAGCCCGTAGCCAGATATGGGGTTACCAAATTAATTTTCAAGATAGAAAAACAACAATTTGAACCTAAATACAACTGATCAAAAACATCTGCTGTTGGGAACTTCTCCGAGATGAGTAAATTCTTAAATTCTTAATTCCTAATTCTTAATTCAGAGACTTGTCACTGAATGAGACTTTGTGCCATGTGTGTCAACCGCCGGGCGCCCCCCCCCCACCAGACAGGACCCCAGCCGGTAATCCCCCGGGGGCGCCCCGGCCGGGCCCGCCGGGGGCGGGG
>JAOPUA010000137.1:8633486-8647184 GCA_027122455.1 Trisopterus luscus | reverse complement strand
TGTGTGTGTGTGTGTGTGTGTATCTGTATATGTGTATGCTTGTGTGTGCATGAATGTGTATGTGTGTGATTGTGTGTGTGTGCGTATGGATGTGCGCAGAGTAAAGCATAGATGTTATGTGATGATATCTGTCATCGTGGAAGCAGGACATTCCACTCCAAATGTTTTGATAAAAATGGCTGACTTTAGCACTGATAACCAGTGTCCTCAACTCACACTTATTCTTGTCCAAAAACAGGAAGAAGGTGCGACATTCAGAGGCAGATGGTGGAAAAAAGGAACATCCTACACTAGTACACAACGATTTGGGGAAACAGCGTTGTGACAATTTCAGGGAACTGAAGCAGGGGACTAATGTCAATTTGTCAGCTTGACAGCGAAGGTGTTCAGACACTAGATGACGGAAGCAGGTCTGTCCGCTTCTGCCAGGACAGATTATATCAAATGCTGGATTTCCCATCCTGAGATGGAGTCGCTGAAGAGGGTTTGTGTTTTCCCAGACTGATGAGAAAGGGGCTCTGTTTATGATGGGAACGATGGGAAACAAGTCAGAGAGAGGGGAACAAACAAGCAATGGGGAAATAAATAGGGCATATTCTTACGCCACAGGAAACAGGTTTGGGACAGGAAGGCACCAAATATAATTGAATATGTTCAGTGTGAGTATCATCTAGTACACTTTTCAATATTTTCAATATTAACTATTGAAATGATCCTGCCAACAGCAGTTAGATACAGCCTCTGGGGACTGTCTGTAAAATGGTGCGTGAAGCCATGAGACTGGTGATCTCTGCAGGCTATTTACCTTTAACATCAATATTAGAAAAGCCTATAATCAGTTATGATGCAGGTTTTATTACTGCTGGGTTGGTGGCCCTCTGTGGTAGCCTACTGGAGTTTACGCAGCAGCAATGATGTAAATTCTGCTTGTAGAAATTTTGCCTGTGAATATTAACGTGCGATTGTTTGAGCTTCTTTGAACAACCAAAGGGCAAACTTTGGTTACTAAACTGCAATATCAAGTAATATCAACTAAACAATATCAAGGAACATTTTCTAATATAATGTGTCTTTTGCTTTACAGAGCCTACCCTCATCAAGTCCAAACAGCACATCGGAAGGTACATCTATCTGTCTCTCTGTCTGTGTGTCTGTCTGCCTGTCTGATTTACTTTACCGTTAAAAGACTGATGTAGAGGGGAGTACCGAATATGTGAATCTCATCCTCACGATGAGATATTCACACTGCCTATGAAAGATTCAGGAACAAAAAAAAGATCTTTCCCATTATTTCTTGTATGATCAGTCCATTCCTGATCACTGAATTGAAAGCTCACGTCTGGGGATGATCTTTTGTTCGGGCTCCAAGGCTCTGAGAAGGGCTTAGTGCCAGCAAGACTGATGGATGAGGTCACGGCCCTAAACATGTTGCTCCCTCACCAGCTCCCTCTCATCCTCCTCTCCTCCTGGCCAAGCTGTAAATCAGTGTCACTGCAAAAATAAATACTGACAAAACCCTTCAAAGCTCTGGTAGTCAGGGGAGGATTGAGGAGTTACCAAGCAAAACTAAGGCCAGATAATGAACAGGAATTATGCAGCAGAGCGCTCCACTGGCTGACTGGTCTGGTTACTGGTAACACGAGGCTGCTGGCTCCCTTCTCCTCCTCAGAACAGAGCTCTCTCTTCCCATCCTCTTTCGTCCAGCCGTTCTGCTTTTATAAACAGCTGCAGTACTGTCAGGCTCCAGTCTCTAACCCCAGGGGTCACTCTGGTCCCAGTGGGGCCCGCGGGGCTGCCCCGTCCCAGCTCAGTCAAGGTCCAGCTCATGTCCCTTGTTTCCAACATTTGTTTTTCCTGAGTGTACTGTTTTTTCGGCCATAATCTTGCCATGTTCCCCCCCCCCCCTTTGACGATGCAATTGGGTCACTTTTACACATATACTCCCACAGGAAAGAGGGCATTACACAAACTTTGTTTTGGTTGTTTCTTCAAAATGACAACAGGATATACACAGGCGTATAACCAGCACTTTCATGTTGGACTCGTTGGGACCATTTTTTTTAATGGTGTGAATAGCATCAAGCCTCTAACAAGCTATTGTGCTTTTTTTGTTTTAAGTAAAAATAAGTTTGTCTAACTGTAGAGCTACACAGACTTCTTTACTACAAACAAGAAACACAATCTGTTGAGCCAATCAGAAACATCAAGCAGTTGAGCCAATCACAAACAGCAATCTGTTCAGCCAATCACAAACAGCAATCTGTTCAGCCAATCACAAACAGCAATCTGTTGTCAAAAAATAAAAGTGCAATACTGTGCCTGTGTTTGGTGCTGTTGTTTCAGCAGGTTCGAAATTCCTGTTTGGTTGCTCCTAAAATGTTTCATAAAGTAGAAATTCAATACTTTAGTATAAGCTGTCTCCATTAGTTAATGACAAAGCTACACACACACCACACACACACAGAATCACTTCAATGTAACCGTATTGTAAAATATTGTCAGGCTGACTCTGCACCCCTGTCACACGCAGTCGTCCTGAACTTCCAAGAGGTGTGGCACCGGAGCTTCTGCCGGACCATCGAGAAGCTGGTGGAGGTGGTGCAGGAGTACCCCGGGGAGGTGGAGCACATCTACAGCCCGTCCTGCGTGCCCCTGGTGCGCTGCGCCGGCTGCTGCGGGGATGACAACATGGAGTGCCACCCCACCCACACCTCCAATGTCACCATGCTGGTAAGACACAGGCCATCAGATATTGATAATAATATTTTTATTCTGTGAATGATAATACTGCAACTAACTCTAACTCTTTTGTCATTTGTATACTGTAGGTATCACTTTTGTATTGAATGTGTGTAAAGAATATAATGTATTTACCTATGGTAAATAAAATCTGTTTACTCTCTACCATTTATATTATTGTTTTTTACAGTTGTGATGTATTGAGATGTATTTTTAACATTGTTGATAGTGCAAGTTTAATATAGTTGCGAGTACAGGTTTAACTTTTTGATAGTGCAGGTTTAATTTCGTTGATAGTGCAGGTTTAAAATCCTTGATAGTGCAGGTTTAACTTTGTTGATAGTGCAGGTTTACTTTTGTTGATAGTGCAGGTTAAAAAACTGTATATGTTAATGTTAAACTGCAGCTATTTACTCGTTCCATCCTGGGAATTGTTCTGTGTACATTGCATATTCTGGTCCACAGGTTGCTAATCGGAAACGTATATAATGCAGGTTCAATGTCCTTATGTTTCCACAGCTGTTGAAAATCAAGCCAGCAGAGCAAGGTCAAGAATATGTTGAGATGACGTTTGTGGAGCACCAGACATGTGAATGTAGGTAAGACAAGCAAGCAGAGAACTCAGAGAACATATTCATAAAAACAATGCTCATTTGATATTGAATCGAATAGCTGCTTTGTTCTGATTTTAAATGTATTCCATCCTTAGAAAACGAGAGCCCATCATGAGGGTTGAACGGTAAGTGGATGTTCATTTGCTAAGGTGTGACATTTAATTTGATAGCATCTCTGCTCTGGAGCTTTATATGATCTTATTTTGTACAGAAGGAGGCAGAAAGGGAGAGGAAAGAAGAGAAAGGAAAGACAAAGAGGGAAAGACTGTGACAGGTAAGACTCAACCAAACTTGCCTCAAGCCTTTAGGTTTTACTGGAGTGGTCTGGAAGCTAATAATGGTCTTCTAATATTGTTTGTGTTTATTTTAGGTGCCAGGTCCCTCGTAGGTAACTAGTGGCATATATATATATACCCCCCTCCCCCACCCCAACCCCCACACCCCTCCCTGTCGCAAAATGGCTCACTATTTATTTTCCAACCCAATGGCTGTGTCGATCTTCACTGTCTGCGACTGCAGTCAAGAGACTCAAAGACTGGGTTGTTGTGGCGACAGGCCCTCCTGCGGACGGGGAGAGCTTTTTAAATCAAGGTTCAACCGGAAGTGCCTTTTGATATGTGAAAACGATACTGTTACACACCTGACACGACGGACATCCCTGGGAGCCAGTGCAATAGGACCAAACAGACAGAGAATAATACTGTGTTGTTTTTTACTCCTTCTTTATACTGGTTATTAACAACTTTATGTATCATGTAGGTATTTAAAGATTTTACCATTGTTTAAAATGTTTATTTATTGATACAGCTAAAATATTCTTTGGATTAACAGTCAAGGTTTGAAGCAACGTCTTCCGTCGAACTGTATCGTCATCAAGGTCAATGAGGAACATTTCATCGCGTGTGTCTTCATTTTCTGGAATGCACTAAAAACTAGAATGTCTCCCTCTAGCGGTGTTAAAACAGCGCATTATTTCCATTATTCCCTATCACACTGCTTTCACGGTCTATGAGAAAACTGTTCCTCCAATATGTTTTAAACCACTGGATTTAAACCAATTTCTACTTGCAATCTTGTGTACATTGTGAAAAGAAGTAGGCCTAACCCAAAAACATTTATGTGTTGAAGATTCGTCCAAAGAAGTTTGAGTGTATAAATAAATGTGAGCAGTTCATTAAAGAAATGGCCTCTAATTGTTTAAATGTGCAGTTTTGTTACACTGCTAATGTTTGTGTTCTCCTTATACCGGAATGCTATCAAAATATGTCAACTTTTAACTTTAAAGTAGGCCTACGTGATAGGTCTATATTAAACTATGACATTAACATTACCGATGTGATAGCAATTAACATGATTATATCTATGATGCCACGTTGACGAAAAGGATCATTATCACGTATCAGCAATTTAAAAAGTGCACATGGAAGTCAGCTACAACAGAGGGTAAGCTTCTGCAAGTTTTATTGTTTTATTATTTTTTTTCTAATTATGGAGGAAGACAGCGGTTCTATTTAGGGTGTAACCATGGTAGCTAATCGAATTGACACATTTTCTTTGGCTATAAATAATGTAACCCACATTGATACACAGACAGCCTGCGATGACAGGTCGGTCCACCAGATTGCATTGGATTCATCGTCTTTATGTTTTTACTATTATATACGGATACATTTTACAAAGTGATTCGTTTTTTGTATTTGTAGTGTTAAGTTCGGTGCATGTTCACTGACGCGCCATAGACGCCTCTACGCATCGACGCGCCGTGAATGCGCGCATACGCATCGCCTTCCCAGTGCAGCGGCCTTTCTGTCTGCCAGGACCGTAAACACGCTCCTCTGACGCTGTCAGCGACGGCGTCTGCCCATCTGATCATTGGATCCACAACAAGGAAAACGCTCAAATATCGATATTCAACCGATCAGACCACAATGATTGTGTGACAAACGAACCAGCACACCGACTGTGCAGCAGCAGCGAACCCTGCCGCCGAGTCCCGTAGACCGCAGAGAACGAGCCGGTAGGTCCTGTCTGTCACGCCACAATACTATTCGATTGCATAAGAATTAAAGGCGTTATTGTAAGCTTTCTGCAAACCTATTAGTGTAAGTCCTCGTTTACCTTAGTAGTAATACTACTGCTAATGAAACAGCCTTTAAAGAACACCCGCTGTAAAGCTAACGAAAGCGCTACCTAGCAAAGCCCAGGGGCATAATCACAGGGGTTGATGTTGATGGTCGAAAACAATCATATAAGACATTGTCATATATTAATTACCCGAAAATGTATATGGAGAAGATAAGTGACATATATGTTAGTCAACATGGTCGTACCCTCCGGGGAGGCTAGGGAGGCTATATTCCACCAGCAGCACCTTATTCTGCTAACGCTTGCACCAGCTTGGTTGTTGTCTTAATATAACAAGGCTATAGTCCTTGTCACCGTCTGCAGTGGTCCCTCCCCTGCATGAACTGAAAATGAGGCCCCTGTACCTAATTTACAACAACAATGTAACATTTTCTGTAATCTCTGTAAGAATCATAAACTAGTGTGGAACAGAACGGCTAGTGTTTGCTCATACAGAATGGAGCACCTGGATTACTTAAGAACTTATGTTGCTGTCTGTTAACCCCTCCCTCTCCACTTACAGGAACACATGAGCCACTTAGGTAAGCCAGGGGTATCCAGGAGATCAAGAATCACCATGGCGACCCTCACAGGTGTATCCAAGGCCGGATCCGAGAGGGATTCTGGCTGTTCAGGTTTGCCTTAATTAATGAATATGCACTGTAACACAGCTGTGATTTCCTGTGGGATACGTTTTTGTAGCTTTCCGTTTTGTAGAAAAGGTGCCACCTATCCTTTTATCCTTTGTACTAGAACAGACCCCTCTTACATCCACATGAGAATAGAAAACGGTTTTAAAAGGGAATTTGAAGAGCGGAATTAACTGTGCAAAGCTTGTTTTCCCCTACGGCTGGTGTAACCGTGTCCCTTTACACCAGACGGTTATCTCTGGCACGGCCCCCCCCATGGCTTTAACTCTCTGACAGTGTTATTGTTTGAAAGGAGAGGATCGGTTTCCCCTCTGAGTGTAATGAGCTGGAGCCGCTCACTGCTCTCTTCCCCCGTCTCAGACGCCAGCTCTGGCTACCTCAGTGCCGTGGACCTGACTGACTCAGAGGAGACCGGTAGGACCGTGTCCACTGTGGGCCTGGACCACACAGCCGTGGTGGGTCGTTCTTACCCGGGAATCAACCCCATGATCATCATGAACAACTTTGTCCTGAAGCAGGTATGTGGCCGCACACCTCTAGAAATGCCTCGATCTCACATTCTGAGATGTCGTTCTGTATCGTTCAGGTATTTTATATTTTTTATTTAAGTGATTTGTAACATTTTACATTTTTCTATCAGGGAGGCGTCAACTTTACTTCTGGGGTTAATGTTATTGACAACTTTGTTCATTCTGGGGTAAACTTGTTATTGTCAACTATGTTACTTCTGGGGTTAACATGTTTTGGCACTGTATTTGAGTTTCTTCTTGAGTAGCTCATGATGCTTTGTGATCCACGTGATTTGTATTTCTATTTGTGCTACATTCGTAGTAGAACACATGACTGCCCTTCTACACAGCAGGGTCAGGATAGGAACTGTTTAGGCCACAACAAGAACTCTGTCTTAGGCAAGCGCTTTCCTAGCCTGAGCTAACCACTATGCACAAGATTTGCTCGAGCAAATTGGTCGAGCCCACATCATCAGTTGCCATGGTAACCAAACTGGGATTTAGCTTGGTCTCTTGTCATTGACATGTCTATTTCAGTTCAGATGTTTATGTATTGTGTTTTCTTGCTGCAGGTGTGAATCTGCCAGAGAGTTGGCATGCATCAGGTTTATTTCACCCTCATGCTGTAGTTTGTATTACAAGTTGTGTTGCTTCTGCAGCCCAACTCCGTCACCCCGCCAGAGAAGCAGTGGACCTTCCCCTCGTCCGTGGAGGTGATGCCTCCATCCCAGGTGGTGCTCCTCCAGCCGATGGTGTCCAACTGCAGCATCGCTCCCGTGAAGACCACCTCCGAAAACAACACCCAACCAAAAGACTACCTGCCGATCCTCAAGTCCTACCCCAGAATCGCGCCCCACCCTGGGGAGCGGCCGCAGAAGCGCCAGGGATCCACCACCCTGAGGACCGGCTCAGGCCCAGGACACAGCAAACACCGGCGGCGCCAGCACCACAGCCGCAGGCCCTACAGCTCACCCAGCGCCACGCCCATACGCCAGGCGCCGGTCAAGGCCCTCTCCCGACCGGACTCCCCGGCCCTGGACACCGGCGACCTGCCGCAACCCGACGAGAAGCTCCACCCCCTGCTCACCGACGACAGCGGCACCGCAGCCCCACGTGACCCACTCGACTTGGCGCCGCTGCTGGTGGCCGGCGACGGCCACGACGGCGTGCCCCAGGACGTGCTCTCCGACCACGGCAACAAGCTGAAGCGCTTCAGCAACACCTGTAACATCCTCAACAAGTCTGGCCTGCTGGGCATCACCCTGCGCACCAAGCAGCTCATGAGGGACAACCGGCGCACGCAGGGCCAGCTGCAGCTGCTCCAGGAGCATACCGACCTGCTCATGGAGGCGCTCAGGACCGGAGACCCGCGGATCTGGACCCGGCTTCAGCTCGCCATGCAAGACAAGGCCTCGCCGCAGTGCGAGGGGCCGCAGCGCGAGGGGCCCCAGCTAGGGGGAGCTCTCCAGGGCATCCCTGTGTGAGGTACAGGTAGATGGAGGAAAGCTGCAGCATAACCACACAACGAGTGGGGCTTCTTTTGAGAGCCCTGGCCTGTAGGCAATACCGCCTTTGGCTGGTACAGAATTGCACGTATCGTTGGCAGTAGGGCTACTGGCCTCCCAGGTGAGCGAGCAATGAATATATGCCTTGCCTTACCATCAAGGAGGTGTGTAGGGTGACCCTGAGGGGTTTTGAACGGGACTCCTGTAGAGAAGGCATTTATGGAATACAGTAGAGTTTTGTTCAGCCAAACCTGTTTCATACAGGTGATATCGTCTTTCTGTTTTGCTTATTATGAGATACTTACTCAACTGAAATCTTGGAACTGTAGAAAAATAGAGGGCTGACTTACTGAATATTGTTTTTATTGTGGATGTTTCTTTATTTATTTTTTTATCTATTGGCGATGCTAAAGCTACTATCCAAACAGATCTATTAATTAGATCTGTTTGGATAAGTTGCCTCTAGAGATTAAAGATTTACCGTGTGTGATATTATGTAGTAGCTTGTGATGCTAACCATCCGAAGAGAAACAGAATTCAAAATATTTAATGTTACTTATTTCAGATTGTACTGTAAAATTAAAAAGCATTGTAGAAGGCAGGAACACATTTGATCTGTTAATTCGGTCTAGGATCATGGGCCTTAAAAAATGTCTGTCAATCTGCTCATAGTCTATGGCCTAAGATAAGACATCTTATCAGTTTTCCTGTTCTTAGTGGCTAAATCAAAACGTAATAAGTAAACAATTAAAAAAATATGCTTAGAAGGCTTGTGGTTAAAGCAGTTCTGTATTGTTACACCTTGCTTATACTGAGTGAAGAACAATCTGAGAGACGATGTGATTAATGATAAGCAGTGTGAATAACAACAATAGACAAGTATGGTTTCATATTTTATTAGGATATCACAAGGGACATCTTCTATTTCTTCTACAAAGCAAAGAAAATACCTTTCTTAATAACTTTATTTCAGAATATACCCATTTCCCCCTGTTTAAAATTTATGGAGATGTTTCCATTACTGCTACTTATGTAGCTACAGTACAGTGAAAAGGCTCTAAAGACACACTTCTTATTAAAAGGTTCTGCAGACGATAAACCTAAACCTTCTGATCTAGCTGCCCCACAGTTCTTAACAAATGTGTTCCCTTTGTTGTTAACGTAAAACCTATTGGTTACAAAAATACAATGTAATTGTCCACTATAACACTCAATTCAATGAATGAATGAAATAACCTAAATACTCTTGTCTTCGTCACATCCTAGGCATTATGCGACTATAATAGATGTTACAATAATACAGATTGGTATCTAAACAGCTTCTTTATCAAAAAGATTAACACTAAACATCTACAATGTGTGTAGCGTGTAATGAAATTGTGCAACAGCCTGTCTGAAAAACCCTAAAGTTATATTTGGCACATGGAGAATCGTGGAAAAATACTAAAATATTTATATTCATAAGTTTCTCACCTGCAGTAGCCTAGCAGATATGTCTCAACTGATTGGAGAGCAACACCCTGTAGAAAATACCTTTAAATGCAGTAGCATGTTACTGTCACATGAGGCTGTCCAGTCTTTGATTCAATGTGCCTGCTCTTCATCTTCTAACATCAGCCCTATGGTCTACCAGCCCTATCACAAACAGCTATGACCTAAGTTCACAGTCCTATGTACAGGGAAGAGAAACAAACAGTAATACTGTAGAAAGTGCAAGTGAGGATATGTAGCCTATAATGACTTAAAGATCTAGGAGATAATTACATGACAAAGTCATGTACAAAATAGCTGAACATTTCCAGCGGTCTAAAACATAGAAAGGCCTATATTTTGTACTTAATGCCACATAAATTAACTTAAGAATTGTGTTGCTCCTGGGCAACAAACATGTTCTGACTCCCGAGTCGAAGGACGAATTGTGCGGGTGGAAAAACACTCCAGCTCATGATTATGTAATTTTTCCGCCAAAAGCGTTCTACCCTAAAGTCCTTAACCTAGTGGAAAGCGGTGACTCTTAGCGGGAGTCACTCCGTGTGCGCTCTGGGGTGCGTGTGTTCCTCGGCGCTCGTCTCCACCGTCCGCACGGGCCAGACCAGTCCCAGACCCCAGCGTGTACCGAACACGTCGCGGAGGTTGCTCCTCCAGGGGCTGCGGCTCTGAACCAGCGCGCCTCGCTGCAGCTGACACCAGGTCTGTCCGCGGGCCACCAGCAGCACCTGCTGGCAGCAGAAGCCCGCACACACCAGTCCGATGCCGAGCCACACGTAGAGCATGATGACCAGGAACAGCTGCAGCCCAGAGACGCCTCCTGGTGGGGGGAGAACGTGGGAACAACATTTCAATGACAGTTTATATGAGACGCAGTGGCGTGATTCATTGAGTAGAGATGGCCCGGAATAATATTGATACGCAAAATTTTGTAGTTTGACGGTTGGGGTTTACAACCCAAAGTTTGAGGGGGGTATGTGCCACGCTGGCCCCCCTGTGGATACAACTTTGTTAAGACGGTGACAATAATTATTCTGCCACCACTTTAGTTTTCATAGGCTATCATCTGTGGAACGACTTACCTATGAAGAAGTAACCCGTGGAGAGGGGGAGAAGGGTCAGAAAGGTCAACGGGTTCTCGAAGGAGATGGCGTACTCCACCGTGAGGAAGGCCACTCCGAGGACCAGCGAGTAGAGGCAGGTGCACGACGTGTAGATGCAGAACATGATGAAGTAGCGCATGTTCCTGTTGCCGATGCAGTTCCCCGTGAAGAAGCAGTGGTGGTCCCTCTTCAGGATGACCTTCTTGCACAGCTTGCAGAAGTGACGGCCGTTCAGGAGGTAGTGAGCGTCGATCCTGTCCGAGCACTCTGGTGAGCACACGGGGATAACCGTCGAGTCGTTGGCGCTTTCCGCGGGGTATCTGATGGTCATGATGTAGTTCCCCAGCGCGTTGAGCATCATGAACAGGAACACGGCGGTGTGCAGCAGCGTGGAGCCCTTCAGTGGCGATTCTGAGCCTGAGCTTGGGAAAATGGTAGGCAGGAAGAAACCGAAATGCAGTATGAAGGTGACTGCCGTGGCGGTGAAGAAGTAGGCGGGAGCCACTGCGTTCAGGAGCCGCAATCTCAGCATCCTGGCGAGCATCCCTGAGGAAGGAGCAGGAGGAGGCGTCCAGCAGTTAGCGATGACAGCGTCTGGGTGTCAGATCTGCTGTGCTAAAGGGGGTTATGGTTTCGAAACAGCTAAGCCCATTTACCAGTACGGAGATGATGGCTCAACGCAAACAAATGAGATTACATGGGGGGTTGGGAGGAAAAAGAATAGCTTGCGTTCCCAGGGCAGGATTGGATAATTAGTTCAGGGGTATTTATGGGGATAATTGTCGTTGAATAAGGCCACACATAGAGCTCTTATTTGGCTTTTCAGATATAACGTAAATCCATCCCATGTCTTTAGAGACAGCCATTTAAATCCATAATTTGCTGCATAAGCAATTGAAACGGTCCAAAACAGTATAATAATGCATTTGCATCGCAGCGACCATGAGCACATCATCCACATCCCACACCGAGTCATCATCATATTAATCTACATACCTGAGCTGTCCTTTCAGCACCACGACACTACGAGCGACTCATTCAGGAAGAGATGGAGCTTGACGCGCTGCCACTGGCTCTCTCTTTCATGGTGATCAAGCATCGTTGTCTTTTGCAGCAGCAGCAGCAGCAGTAAAGTGGGCGATTCAAGCACCGGCTGTTGGGAATCCTGGGTGTTATCCCCGGAAGTGGTTGCATGAGCGCCGAGCGGGTCTAGGCAGGGTGGCTCTATATGGGGTCGGTTATTTCCTATTTTTGTAATTTGGCTTGAGGCCGTAACCATACAGATCTACCTATATTTGATAGTTATTGTGACATGTTGTTCCATGTAACATGTTGTTCCATGTTCAATGTTTAGAATAATAAGATATAGACGTTTGGGTGCTGCAATACAGACGATTCACCACCAGGTGGCAATACGAACGCTCGATGAGCCTACCTGGATCTTTGCAACGTGCGGTTTGTGAAAGGGACTATGCCTACAGATGTCGTTAAAAAAAAAAAATACATTCTATGATTCGATTTCCTTTGTGTGATTCAAGCTGATCATGCTCCTAACTAGGCCTACATTATTGACATTGGTGTAGCTAGAGTATTCACAAATACGTAAGCTAAAATGCGTAAAATAAAATGCACCATTCACGAAGCAGGCTGTATCCACTGGTGTTCAGGCTGATATATACTTTTATTTGATATGAAAGGCGAAACGTGCAATCAGGCAACATTATGCAGACGTCCCCTCAGCCAACCTTCGCGGAGAGTGGTTTTATTTTTAGACGGCCCCTAAATAGGTGGGAGTTTCTCTGCTTTCTTGGTGTTGAAGAAAAAAGAAGCATCCTCCCCACCAGACGCAACGATAAGGGGTCTTTGTAAGGTAAGCACTGTGCATTTGGAGCTACTGTGAAGGCCTACACACGGTAATATCAGTTTACATATTCCAGTAGTTATGATGATGCTATTCGTGGCGTGGCGTACATGTTTGAATCAAGTTGTGGGGATGTGTGTAAGGTGGGCGTCTGACTGTTTGGCGGTGCTGTAGTGATGCGGTGAACGGCGCATCTAGAAAACACTCGCGAATCTGTTGAAAGAAACGCGGTTAACAAGGATCTCTCACCCCACTGCTGAGATTCTTTCGATAACAATTGCTTTAGGCTCACTCAATGCGATCCTTTCAGTTTAGTGTTAAATGGTTCTGCAGAATGTGTTAAGCCGGATCGTGTTGCTTGATACCTTTGGCAAGTGATGTCAAAGTGCAATAGTTTATTATCGCCATGTTTGTTTGGAACAAGTGGCTTATGATACAACGTGGCATGCATTTCAATCATAGGCTTTATCATTTATAATACTGCCTCGTCTCTTTTCATGGTTAGTTTCGTCTGTGACTGGCCATAGAGCTGCATGGTAATGAGAATTTGATTTATTTTGTGTTTTAACTTATTTGAATTGAAACTAGCCATGCAATTAACCTTTCCAAAGTGTGAACCATCGTTACAATGCACAATCTACACATCTTTGTAACACTGTTGTTGTAATTGGTTTGATAATTTAGTTATATTCATTAAACCAAATGCCAAATACAATCGATCTTAAAGGGGTTATGTTTATTCGTCTCAAGCGGTTCAAGCGGACAATGACTCCACAATATTACGGGTTGATCAGAGCGCAGTCAGCTTATGGGTTGTTGTTGTTGTTGTTGTTGTGTTTTGTAGAGCCTGTTCTTATGATAGTCTCTTTGTTTTGGTCTGGATTCTGAGTTGCACCAATTTGAATGCACGTTATGAACCGATTTCAATCGGAGCACACAATTTAATCCTGTTGTCCTGTTAAGTCAGCAGGCCATCAATATTTCAGAAGACTCTCGGCTGTGATTGAAATAAATCTCTCCTCTCCTCCGAACGAGTCACACTGGAATAAGAGAGGCCAGGATGATGGTCGAACCTAAAACACACCACAGGCTCAAACACACACAC
>JAOPUA010000137.1:8582284-8595318 GCA_027122455.1 Trisopterus luscus | reverse complement strand
CCCCCCCCCCCCCCCCCCCCCCCCCCCCCCCCCCCCCCCCCCCCCCCCCCCCCCCCGGTAGTGTTGGTGGCACTGGAGGAGAAACAGACAGAGGGATCTTTACACTGAGACGAGCCACAGCTCCTCCTACAGGTGAACCCAGGGGGAGAACACAGTGGGGCACATGCACACACACACGCACACAGATGCGCACAGACGCGCACACACACACACACGCACCCACGGAAAACATGCACTTTGCCCATAACATTTCAATGTCGATTTTAAATTAGACTGATTTAAAAAAATACTAGATAGCCTAAGAAATTTGAATGGAAGGATGCAGTTGTAGTTCAGGCCTCAGATGGTATATATATAGCTTTAGTGTGTGTAGCTTTTTTCCCCTTTTTTCCTTATTGTCTTTAAGTGTCCTTTAATGAGTGCCCTTTAGCTGTCTTTAAACTGTGATCCCTGCCTATGTGAAGCCCGCTGAAGGGCCTTTGTGTTTGAAAGGTGCTATTTAAATAACCGCGCATCGCCTATGGTCGGCTGGCCTCTTCAACTCTACACTTCCAACATTAAATGAGTGGGAGCTTCATCATTGCACGGTGGGGTTAGCTATGTAATGAGAGCCCAGCATGTCACCTTGAACCAGTGGAATTATATTGTTTATGTGCTCCTCAAAGAGCCCTGATGATAACATTTGCTGGGGCACATGCACAGCCTCTCATTGATTTAAATGAGACCTTGAGCTCCAAATGTAATCCTGCCCCCCCACCCACACACACACACACACACACACACACACTCACACACGCACCCATGCACGCACACACACACACACACAATAAACACAAGAGCTTGCTAAAATAACAAAGTACAACACATGCATAGATCACCTGCGCAACACACAAATGTTTGTGCTTTGCTTGATGTGCTCTGGGATTCAGCTCCTCATCATGTTCATTTGCATCAAAGATTTTGTGCGTGTGCGTGTGCCTGTGTGCACGTGTGCATGTGTGTGTGTGATTGGTTATTTTGCAGCCACTCGACGGGGAATAGGAGGTGGTGCAGCACGCTCCTCAGGGACCACTAGGCAGCATGGGGAGGAATACAAGGTTCCCATGACAACCCTCCCGGAGCCCTTGAAGCTTTGTCATGTGATGTACGAGAGCTCAAGAAAGGCTCCCCTGTGATTATATATCATCTCTCCACACTGGCACTCTGTGGGGAGAGAGCCGTGCGAGCTGAGAACTCGCAGAGTCGCCGCCAGCCGGGAGAAATAAAGCCAGCAGGACCGTCCTTGAACTCAACAAACACTGATAATACCGTCGCAGGATGGCAGTTCAGTCTGGCAACACAGAATTATCTCTAGACCAGCCAACATATAACATAACAAGCACTGGACTCTACAGCAGAGGTTGCATTGCCCCTGAAAAACTCAATCATACTCCATCATTCTGACGTGAGGGTAAAGAACAATTACCTTAGACCTATAACCATGTTCAACGCCACTCGTCTCCATAGTATTTTGTAAAATGTGGATGTATAATGACAGTGGGCCGGTACCGAGCGGTCACTGGCTATAGGTCCAGCTGACCGGGACAAGCCAGGTCCGGCAGAATACATATTTTTGCATCTGGTCAGCCAAAAAAAGAAAATAAATCCCTCAAATTCCAGGAAATTGGCTTTTTAGCATGAGCTCCACACAGTGGAGGCCACTGTGAAGCCCATTTGATGTGGGTCTGTGGGGCCCGAGTTCTGCACTGAAATGCTCTTTGCGATGGCAGAGGAACGGTGAGGGCTGTTTATTTAACTGGCAGCCTGTTTCTAGAAATAGCGAATAGGGCATTTCAACCAAACCGCCAAACAAAATCTTTATTTCAGATGTTTGCTGTCCTCATTGGACCAGTTCGTTGACAAGATATTTATTTGATTAGTCATTCAACTCAGCGGTATACCAGTTTGAAGACCACAAACTAAATCAGCAATGTACCATTGCATTTCCTATCCTGTCAATCAGAACACTTTTAGGCCTTATGACGATAAAGACCACTTTTTGGTGGTACCCAGTCACGCATTAAATTTAATTAAAACTTGTATGACAAGGTTGCCAAGCTAAAACGTATGCTTCAAACCGCAATGCTTGGTATGTTAACCAGTTAACAAGAAAAATATACAAAAACTACAATATTTGTACTCTGTATGAACAAACTGGATTTATTCAGGATATATGTCATCCACATTCCAACTAGACAGATTAATGCCTGTAATTATAAATGTATAACTATAATTTCATCATAAAGTGCCACTCCATTAACATACATGGTTGTGCTGTAATTCCACCACTGAGTGTTCATCCTCCCACAACATTTCTGACCTCTTTTTGGTGACACCAAATGTCCATAATTTAGAGAAGCACATCCCAAACTATGGGATGTCTGGTGCAGTTAGTTCATCTTGACATGAATGATTTTAGCAAACCATGTTGTTTTCTCGCAGACACAGCCACAAAACTTCCAGGCGGCCTGAGCCCTCATCGGATCATCCCATTACTTCCCCCTTGAATTTCACGCTTCTTTCATCGGTGTCTTCAATTTTCTTCCCTTCGTCTACATTTTCCAACCCTAAAGTCAGACATGTTTGGTTTTCCAAAATGTCTATAGTGTAATTACATCAAACTTTGACTTGGCTTCAGAACGTTGCGTGTTCTTGACCGTAGTCTGTGGGGCAGACCCGCCATGTTACGTAATGTAACATTAACATGACCGAGGCACACAGAGGCCTTGGCTGTTCTGAGCCGCTGCTATTCGTGTACTACCCGGACGCCGTGGTACAACATGCTGTTTGAAGGGAAAATGTCCAAGTTTACCCTTTGAAACAAGTGAGTTTCAACCGTTTTTTGGAACGAAAGACATGTGTGTTTGGTGCCGTGCACCTGCTTTGGACGTCCGTGTCGTTGCTGAGGTCTCGTACTTCCTCTTTGGGTGCACTTCAGTATTTAAGTGTCTCTGTCGCTGACGTGTTCATCAAGATGCTTCAACAAAACGTTCGTTCAAACCGGCTTCTTGAAGCTTCCTCCTGTATGTCCGTTCTACTTGGGCCTTGGCTTGCTTCTGGAAACAATAAAGCCCAAATGATTACAAAACCACAAATAGAACTATTTACTAATTAACAAAAAATCCACCATTTTATTCGGCTACATGTTGTTAATGAGCAGTAGGGCTGTCACTTTATTATTTATTCGATATTGGAATATGCATTCAAATATGATGTGACATATCCGTATTCAAATATATATAATCAAACCATTTCTTTAAATGGCATGTTGTGTAGCGCTATGATTAGACCGTTTGGTTTTAACTTTTTATTTTATTGTTTGCCATCTCATCCATTCGCAGGCGCGCTAATCAGGCGAATAATATATCTTGATTCAAAAATGGATAATGCACGGAGCAGCCAGCCTGAGCGGTAAATTGCGACCCCAAGACATCCCCGCTGACAGCAACATGTTGCCACGGGGCCCGGGCTGTCACAAATACATTGATGCGCAAATCCCTGGGTGCGCCAGGCACGTCTGTCACACCGTGAAGAAAAAAAGAGCCACACTTGATCCAGATCAAGTTGATAGGCCGGTGTTTCTTGCAAAAAACATGAAGAAATTAATTTCTTGCAGACATGCTATAAGCCTTGGTACTCATGCTGCTGGTCTTCAGTTTAAGTTGTCACGTCCTTGTTTGTGCTGTGCAGTTCAGATTCTGTTTTAGTTTTTCATTGCATAGCCTAATTTTGTGACATGTGGTAAAGTGGCACTTGATATTGATTAAGTTGATATACTGTTTCATATATTCAAATATCTGCATCGCAGATATTCAAATATATTTGAATATGTTGCTTGATATTCGATATCCGTTCAAACTTGATTTTTCTCAAAAGTGACAACCCTAATGAGCAGGTAGGGGTTTGGCATCTTGCTATGTACACCTCAGACTTGGGGATTTGAAACCAGGACCTTTTCATCTTGGAGTAAAACACCTTAACCACCCTACCATTACCACCTAAGACAGTAGTGTTACAGTATCGATTCACCTCACATTGTGTGAATATGTACAGTTGAATACCCATGTGCTTTACCTGTTTCACCTGCTCAAACAGGTATGGCCTCTGTGAGACCCGCTCCTTCATGTCCCGTAGTTCCTTTATGTATTCCTTCCCCCTCTTCTGGTCTGCCTCCCTGTGTATTCAACCACATCATCAACAGATATTCAGCACAACTCTGTTTATTGATGGCTCCTCTGTACTCACTCAGTGCTCAGTCCTACTCACCTGTGTCTTTGGAGCTGCTCATGGGACATGTCCTTGAGGCTGTTGTGGGGGTCAGTGACCTTTGCTCGTACAGTGACGGTCTTCTGCATCGCTTGAGATCTCATCTGGAAAGATCTCATCCAATCGGCACTCTGTCCTTTCTTGCTCTCTTTCATCTCTAGTGTCTTTCTGGGGAAGGAACGCATGGAGATACTGAGAACCATGCAGTGATACTGGAAATATAGCTGCCTTTATACTGTGGCTGTGGCTTGCACTCAATGCCCACTATGTTCCTTACCTGATGGCCATCCCACGCTTTCTCGTGGCGTCGCTGATGTATGTGGGGAGTGTTTCTGTTGACAGCGAGGTTAAGCAGCCAAATGACTTGCTTTTCCTTAAATGGTTTCCTATTTTGGGTTCCTAAAATATGAGAATAACTTTCTTTAATAAAGTGTGTCCTTTTGTTTATTTATCAAATACATCAGTTTAGGGTTAAGCTGCAAAACAATGCAATGATATGATTTCTTTATAGCACTCACAACAGAAAATTTGAATACTGCAATAAGCATAAAAATGATATAAAATACAGATTTCTGAGACAGATAGCATGGAGCTAATGCACCTGTGAGTTAGACGGCTTTGCCGTGCTCTGCCTCAGAGAGAGCGCAGACGTCCGCAGATGGAAGGGCTGACACTTGGTGGAGTCTTTCCTCTCTGCCTTCCTTAGCGCCTCCGTCTGGAAGGCCTTGTGTCGGCTGCTGAAGTCAGGGACCTGCTGGCTGATCCGGGGCTGGAAGCTGGGTTTCTCGTCCAGAAAACCCAGCAATTGCTTTTTGGTCTGGTCGGAGCAACGTGGTTTGGAGGTGCTGGTGGGGGCGTTTCTGGTCTTGTTCGGTGCTGTGGAGTCCTTAATGTTCCCACCATGAGGGCCGTTGTTGGACTTTTTGCGTAGCTCCTCATCTATAAAGAAAAACAACATATAACTGTATGCAATCACTGCTTAGGATACGCATGGTGCGTGGCTTCCATCCCCTTTGTCTCCAATCTAGACATACTGGAGTACTATCCCCTACCTACTCCCTTATTGTAGCTATAACAAACGGTGTCTCCAAAATGATTAAATAGAAATACAAAGCAAATTTGATTTAACAGGGCCTATACTACAACTTGTTTCGATAAATCAGCTGTTAAATATTTCGATTTTTCATTCATTACCCAGAAGTATTATCTTATAAGAAACTATTATCTTATTGCTGGAAACAAACACAACTCAATCAATCAATGGCTCCTACATTCGCTCACTTTTGCCAGGAGGAGAAACGTCAGCCTGCTCTGCTTCTTTGACCGACTTGGCGGTACCAGCAGTGGCGGTGGATGCAGTCAGTTTCTGCAGTTTTGACGTTTGATCCTGCGCGACTTGACTCAACATGGCCATCAGCTTCTCTCTCCTCTCTCTCTCCCTCTCCTGGAAGCTGAAGGGCTTCTGCGAGGAGAGCAGGAAGTCCTTCCTCTGGTCCAGGCACTGCTTCCTCCTGGTCTCCCGCAGTTCCGTCATCTGCCGATAGAGCGGCAGAGTCACGTGACTCGGCACCGGGAGGGCGCGGAACTTCTTCTGGCACTCCGCCTCCCACACCAGCTCTTTGTGCTCGTAAGAGGACTGTGTGACAGACTGCTGCGCAGGGCGTGTCCCGCTAGGAGCGGTGCCAGTCAGGAAGTTGACCCGGGCAGGGGAGGATAGGACAGGTCTTCTTAACGGCTGGTCTTCTGGAAGAGGCCCCTTGTCTGAAGCCAGGGCCGAGGTGGAACTGGATCTCCTTAGACTGTCACGTGTGTGGGAGAAAAAACTGGTTTAATATACTTGTAAGGGTGTTTGGGCCTGCCGAGACGGGACACTGAAGACCGGCAGGAAACCCAGGGTTTGGGTTAGGGTTAACACATTTCAAAATATAAATTTTGTTTGATGAATAAAAAAAAATGCATTCAACATCATTCAAATACACAATAAAAAAAACACAACAAGGGACAAAAAGTGAGTGTGACTGTTGTTTGTCACCTTGACGGCCCGAAGATCACATTTAATTCGCGGCCTTCCTCAGACGTGTCCTTCTTGTCTGTAGAGAGCAGCGCGTCTCTGTGAATCCTCTTCTCCAGCTCCTCAGTCTGTCTCCTCTGTGTCTCCTGGAGCTGCTTCAGATGGGCTTCCTTCAGGGCCTGCAACTGCTGCTGGAAGTCCTGATCTGCCTTAAGGCCCTCCACCAGCATGGCCTCCAGCTTGACGGTGGTTATATTCTTATTGGGCATACTAGTAGGGAGAAAACATAATAAGAAAAAAATATATATATATACATAGAGCTACGAAAATATAGCAATTATTGCTGTAATATATTTGTTCATAGATATATACACAAAAATTAGAACACGATTTATAAACGTTTAGTTGTATTTGTAATATAAGCTTCGTTATGAATCTCCACATCAACACTCCAGTGTGTCCAGCAGAGATAAACCAAGCAGGCTGGTTACCATGGTGACAGTATCCGCTTCCTCAACATTGCAAATGTGGCAGAGAAAGTTTACCCAGCAGAGGCAGGCTGGATGTGTTAATAGTTTATATTGCGACCAAACGTTATCTTTAGACCTGCAAATCAAATCAACGTCATTTAACGGAGTAATTCATTGTAAATCAAAAGCTAAAAACAAGCATAACGATAGCCAACGAACCTGTGCAACGGATGGGAAACTCTCCAGCGCAATCAACAGTTCACAGAATCGTTTCCAGATTAGGAAAGACAGTTATTCGATAAAGGTGTCTGGTATGGGTGGCATTGTTCCAATGGTTGGAGTAAGAATAGAAAGAGAAATGGCAAAGACCGTAGGACCTGATAAAAGTGTTCTCTCTCTCTCTCTCAGTTTAACAACATTAGTACCACATGTGGCCAACTAGAGTATTGCAGGAGCAACATACGCTTTTCTGATTGGAGAACAGCTACAGGAAGTACTTGCTCAGGCGTCGCACCCCTTTTTATGTCAACACAACATGGCAGAAGGTTACTAGCAGGTATTAATAGGACATATTCAAGGAGACACGTCCAAAACAGTTGAATAAAACTATCTTTACCTTGGGACTTCTTTCAAATGTCGGACACATCTTGAACTGCGTATTGAAACCATAATGCACAGCCTAGCAAAAGCGGCTTTGGTCCGAAATAAGTTCTTTCAATTACAGCAACTGTCTGCTATCAGTCGCATCCTCGGTCGTAGAGCAGTGGGTACCGACACCGGAGACAAGGATGAAGTTTATGATGTCGTTATATCCGGAGGAGGGATGGTTGGATCCGCCATGGCATGTTCCTTGGGTGAATGCTGCACTCTTTGAATTGTCTTATGTGCCAATAGTCTGTGTGTTTGTGATTGACTCATACACACAGTGCAGTGTGTTATAAAGCAGTGCATGAAAGACATGCAAAATATGTCTCATCACTTCTGTTTCTATTATTCTCCCCCCACTTCAAGGCATGGAGCCCAACCTAGAGGGTAGGAAGATTTTGCTGCTTGAGGCGGGTAACAAGAAGGTAATGGACAGAGTTCCTGACACCTACAGCACCAGAGTGAGCTCCATCAGCCCCGGTTCTGCCACCCTCCTCAACAGTACGGTATTTCACAGTTAATCAACACAACGAATATGGGTATATCGGAAAGGTGGTTTGATTCTCAGCTGAATCTAGCTGAGTTCAAATCTCAATTTCAGCAGTGTTGGTGTCTTTAACCTAACCCATATCTGCTAATTTATTTGTACCTGTACTGCAATCACTGACACTTTGTATTAATCATGCGTCATCATTCATTTATCTGATAAATGACCAGTAAACCTCATATCAATGCAGGGAACATTTTGTTTTTAAAAGTTCTTGTTTTATGAGATTTGTGCCTGATATAATGGTTTAGCATTTGTATAGGCTAAATAGTTCCCACCACACAGGCATCGGTCAGTCCTGTCTGGTCAGATAGAATTAGCAGGGAACAGGTGTGTCAGTCATCATTATGGATGGGCTGCTTTCCCATCACCTTCCAAGATGTTATTAAGTTATATTTATTCTTGTTATTCAACAAAGTATGGCAACTTAGCCTCTGGTCATTGGATATTCCCAAATCTGATCAGCATAACCTTAGTTACAGCTGACTTTTTATTTTTACTTAAAAATATTTGTATTATTTTTGTTTTTGTCTCAGGCTGAACATTTTAAATTAAATTTCAACCTGTTTGCGTTCCCGCCGTGTACAGTAACTGGCTAGATGTGCTGTCCCCTATTGATTACTTGCAAATGTGTGCAGAAGTAAGATGCTATGAAAGCTATCTCTTGTTGCTGTGTGTGTGTGTGTGTGTGTGTGTGTGTGTGTGTGTCATTTAATCAATATTCACTCCTCCTCACCTCCATTTAAGATTTCAATTTAATAATAATGTGTCGATTTCTCTGTAAAGTGGAAAAGATTTGAAGTGGCGAAACAGCCCTGCCTAAAGCAGTCCTAATGACCACCAAGCTATTTGTTTCCTATTAGTATTAGTTGATGGATCTTTTATCAGTCACTTGCCGTTTTTTTATTTTGTCTTAAATATAATGTTAATATAATATATATCAAGATTTGTGTGAAACTAACATACATGTATTGCACCTACAGGCATTGGAGCATGGGACCACATCATGAAAATGAGGTGCAAACCGTATCAGAAGATGCAGGTATGTCACTTCTCGGTGTACAGTGGTTGACTTGAAGGCTTTGTTTATAATTAAGAAACAAGACAGTACAGCATAGTATAATCTACTCCTTATTTATCATCAGGAGGAAATGAGCATTTATAGTGGTCTCATTCAGCAGACACAAGCTAAAACATTTTCCACTGTTTATTATTTCTTCAACAGAAGATATAAGCTTATTTTTGTTGTGGGGATCGTTTGAAACCATTATCCCGGGATGGAGCATAATTGAAGTGTTGGAAGGAGGTGCATCTGTCTTAAGTGTGGTGGTGGTTTGATAACAGGTTAGATAACAGTAAAGAGTATTTTGTATATCGGAGCTTAAAGTGCTGCTGATGTCAAATAAACTGGGTTATTAAACCCAATCGGATCTGAAAGCAACAGTGTCACATGTTAATCACTAGTGAGGCTTTATTCATTTATCTGTTGAATTAGTCTACAAGGGCTCAAAATTGTTAATAGGAAAGCTTCTTAAAAAGCTTCCAAAACAAGCCTTTCTTGTCACTTTTTTTAAGCAGTAATTTAATCATTTTCTTTTTTTCAATGTTATGGCTCTCCAGGAATTTATTTTGGCCATTAAAATAACCGCTCAATCAGTTCAGTCGCATGGTGCTATTTGGCTGAGGTTTATAATTGTTTACATTTACATTGCAAACACATAGCAGGCGGTTTAAACTAGCATGCATGCAATTCTTTTGCTCAAATTGATATTATGCGGCTATGCAAATGGGATCAACATGGCACTCTGAGCCCCAGAGGACAACTTGGGTTATTTAAATAAAAGACTGAACCCTGGCATTGCACTCAGCCCTCTCTCTCATTTAGGCCCACAGCATACCGGTGTTTATTTATCCAAATCATGTTTGTTATGAAAAATAAATCTTTTTTGGATTTTGGGACTCCCTTCCCCTGGTGCATCTTCTAATTACGAGAGCTCATGTGAAAGACGGGACGGAGATGAAAGACTATCTGGAGCTCAGACCTATTTTAACAGCTGAGGGCTCAGGATCACTCCGTGCCCGCTAAGATGTGGCGAGGCCGTACCAAACACTTGACCGCATGGCCTTCTCTCTCCTGGCACAGGATGTCATCATGGAGCGCCGTACGGTGATTATGGTGATATACCTCTCCCATAATTCCTTAGCCCGTTCCACCACCAATTTGGCCCCAGCCATCCCCGTGTTGTGCCGGGCCGCTAGGCGCTGCGGGGAATTAAGGGCACCGTGAAATTAAAGTCCTTCCACGCAACACAACAGACCGGCCGCTCCACTTCCAACCGTCCCACGCGTAGTAAACACAGGGCAAAACAGCTCCCAAGTGAGAATGAAGATCAGATGTTTGTTGTGTGTATCATGCCCTTGTTTCCAATCCTATTCCCCCATTGGACCTAGTAACGAGGAATGTGTACGTTCTCCCTAAAGTGATAAATAACGGCTTGGTAACGGTAGTTACCAAGTTTTAGTTTTCACATGGGGTTTCCTTCACACAAAATGAAGAATTTTGTGGTTTTTGACAATAAATCTTTTTTTTCCCTCACCACTTATCGCAGGTTGGAAAACCACAGCCATTAGTGGTTTTCTGGAGGGCATATCCCCCCCCGCTTTATGGCACGTTGGAAAAAAGGAGTGTGGCACCATATTGCTGCAGAATGATGGGGTCTGTCGCTATAGTTACAGGCCATGAGAGGATTAGTCTTGTACAAACAACCCACAACCACACACACACACAAACACACTCACACACACACACACACGCATAAATGCACACTCGCACATTGGTGCAAATCATTTAGTGTCTTCAGGATTGAACTAACATACATTTAGAATGACAACATAATCGTGCCCTCTCTTCGTTTGTGGACACATATACCGTTTTTACTGTAATGTTCACAAATATGTCTTTTTTTTTTTATATTTGTGTTTCTGCGAAAAGCATGTCCCGACTCAAACATGGCCACATCAAAACAAAAGTGTCCGCTGCCACAGTGAGGCCTTGCAGCGTAGTACTGGCGACGGGCATCAGAGAGAGATGTTATCCCCGTGCTGGAGGCAGCCTCTCGCCAGCCTCCTACGGCGGCCTCTTTGATGTGTTCAGTTCAATGAGTCGGTGCTGCTACAGCCCGGCTATATATAGGGAACAGGGACCGAATATAAGGATAGAGTTGTGGAACCGCAGGGATAATTGGCCTCTCATTTAGGTTTGGGATGCCTGCTCGGATGCCCTGATTACTTTCGATAAGGAGGACCTGCAGGATGAGATGGCATACATCGTGGAGAACGACGTCGTTGTGGCCGCGCTCACCAGGCAGCTGGACAGCCTCCCCGGTAAGCAAAGCCTCCTTTTTGCCCCCCATGCCCCCCAGCACTTGTAATGGAGAGGAGTCCTCCCTTTTGATTTATCCATTAAGGTTCAATGGGCAGAGTCCTTCAGAGAAGCCAACTTCAGCCGCTTCCTCCCATCCTGTCTCCCAAAAGGAAATTTGTTTATTTTATGCTTTTCCCACAAAGTGTCTGTTTTGAAGGGCTGGAGCAGCTCTTGGAGCCCTCGCTGTTTTCCCTGCTATTTCAATCAGGCACATCATTTCTTCCTAGCCGTTTCAAAGGGCCTTCGGTGACCTGGCATCCCCACAGGAGCACACGTGCTGCTGCGGTCCGGGGACTTATTTAAAGACGCCATGTGCTTCCCCGCTCTGTCACCTTGGAAGCCCTGTCTGTCTGTGTGTGCGTGTACGTGTGTGTGTGTGTGTTTGTGTGTGCGCGCCACACCGTATTGTACTTTAAATCAAACCACCTTTTACGTGGTCAGAAACCCAACCTAAAAAATAAACAAATAATTGCCTCCAAGCCACGTGCCTGACAGTGGAACCGGCATATTTATAAACAGGCGTTTGAAAACAGAATCTTTTTTCCTGCTGTACTTTCTCCAAACAACAGATGTGCGCGACCGACCCGTTCCTCATGTGGTGCACGTCCCGTCGTGAAGCAGGAACATGCAGAGCTCACGTCGCTCCCTGGCCAGTATTTCTCCCTCGTGTTCGGGGAACCGGTAGTCCATCTGCGGACAGGCGGCGCTCCAAGCCGACAAGACCGGGCGTAATTTAGTGCACAGAAAAACCCCAGAGGAGCTGGCAGTGAGTGTCGAGTGTGGCCCAGGGTGTCGGTAGATAAACACTATTAGTCAATGCAGTGCGGCAGGCCAAGGTCATTAGGAAGGCCTGTGCTCTGCCAGTGAGGAAAACCAATGGTGTTTTATGAGGTAGTTTATAGATGGTCCACAGTCTATGTTACGGGCCAACGTCTCGCAATCTTTTTCCCTGAGCTCCGTTCACGTTTTCTTTTCTTAAGAAGGAAATGAGTTGCAAAGTGTGACTGGGATTTGACACAGAATTATGGTTTCAGAATCCGTGATTGGTTACCGGTTGAGCTCCGGTGCTTTTGTTTCACACGGACGCCTTGTTACGCTACACCCCCTGCACCCCTCTTATGCATTTACTGTATGTTGTATGTCCTTGCACTTAATGTACACACTTATTGTATGTTGTATGACCTTGCATTTGAAAGTAGTACTTGAATGGGTTAACCTACCAACTTTTAGTGCTTGGCACTTGGTTCTATGAACACCCTGACTTTACCGACCGCGATATGTTGTTTCTCTTTCTTCGGACAAATGTACTTTTTGTATGTCGCTTTGGATAAAGGCGTCTGCTAAATGCCCCAAATGTAAACGTATGTCTTCTGTTCTCACCACTCACCCCTTTGTCTCCTGGTTCTCTCCCCAGACAACGTGAAGGTCAAGTACAGGTCCAGGGTGGTCCAGTACACATGGCCCATGCCCTACCAGTCCGTCGACAGCGTCCCCTGGGTCCAGGTCACCCTGGCCAGCGGGGAGACCCTCAACACCAGACTTCTAGTGGGTGTAATAGTGTAGTAGCACCACAGCAGACTTCTAGTGGGTATAGTGGTGTAGTAGCACCACAGCAGACTTCTAGTGGGTATA
>JAOPUA010000137.1:8503373-8523889 GCA_027122455.1 Trisopterus luscus | reverse complement strand
ACACACACACACACACACACACACACACACACACACACACACACACACACACACACACACACACACACACACTCCTGTACCGGTGAGCTCCCGGAAGATGAGCTCCATCTTGGTCTGGTCGGGGGAGCTGCCCCCCATGAACTCTGTCTTCAGCTCTAGGTCCTCCAGGTCCAGGTACAGCACCTCCTTCTGCAGGGACTTCTTGAACCAGGGGCCCCGCTCCTGGTCTGAGCGCAGGTCTGGGATGGGAAAGCGGACGGCCAGGCGCATCACGGGGGCGTGGATGCTCAGGGTGACGTAGCAGTGGGTGGGGGCGCGGATATCCTCGAGGAACACCTCAGCAAAGGCCTTGTGCTGTGGAGTTCATAAAGAGTACGTTAAGTCTCTGCATACTCACCCACTACACAGGACCAGGACATCTCGATCTGAAACTGCTCGGTGTGTGGTGTGCAGAGAGGTTCCTCACCAGGCTGACGTGTTTGTTGTAGGACGTGTACATGTGGGAGGCCATCATCTCCGTGGTGGCCAGCTTCTGGGGCTGCAGCAGGGAGTTGAGGCGGTCCACGATGCTGATGTCCAGCTCGAAGCGGGCCGAGCCCAGCTCCAGCTGCAGGTCCGCCTTCCTGGGGATGGTGCTCAGACGCACCTGCCCACCCTGGAGGGAAAACACACAGAGCTAAGAGGATCCCGGGCTAGGCTGTGGCACAGACTTTGTGTTGAGTTTATTATCGTGTTGTTAATGTGTTGTTATTGTTCACTGGCATTTACCTGAGGGCCTCTGCGCTCCGCCAGTTTGTACAGCAGGTGAAGGCAGGGGGCTGATGATGCGTCGGCATTAGCCGTAGTGTCAAATGTCAGGAGCTGAGGTGGCGACAGTGACAGGCGTGAGATAAAACCCCTAACAGGTCATGCCGGGTGCAGAACGGCGACCGTTACAAAGCGTTGATTCAAACAGTGTAACAGTCTCACCTCGGTGTATTGAGCCTTTCTGTGTGGGCCCACACGCCCCTCGGAGGAGAAGAGACACTCCAGCAGCTCGATCTGGTCCAGAGACACGTCGGTGGAGAAGGTGCGCAGGCTGGAACCCTGACAGTGCTCGTAGTTGATCTTCAGCCCCTGGCCTACAAACCTACGGAGATGGAGCCAGTTCAGCCACACATAAATCTCACACCAAATCACCTGTTCAAAGCGATATAGAAGCCCTATGAGGTTGGCCACACAGACAAGGTTGTTACTAGAGATGTTGCGATACAATTTTTTCGTTCCCGATTCCGATTCCTGAACTTGAGCATCGGCCGATACCGAGTTAATACCTATACAGCAGCTAACATTGGAACTACTAAAAGCACTTATTCTTAGTGAAGGGTCCTCTTACGATGACAGCAATGTTTAGTCGGTTCACTTTCTCTTGATATTTTTTCAGAAATAGATCATTTACATTTATAATCTATACTTATAATAATACATTTGTATGCTTGTAGTTTAGCGTCCATGCATCCATGTTGTTCTGACTTGGTAGCTCGAACGCAAGTAGGTTGCCGATGACTCGTGTCAAATTCCGACTTTCGACCTCTAACCATTAATGCAGCATAACACAACATGTGTTTGGGATGTTCTTCGCCTGTGTAGTAAATTAGCTAGTATCGTTATTGGATCGGCGCATTGAATCACCGATACCGATACTATTTTAGGCAGTATTGGAGGGATTTACGATAATCGTATCAGTATCGGAACATGACCCATGACCCAAAGTAGACCAAGGATAGAGCAGCAGATCCTATAAACCAAAGTACCTGAGGTGGTCATGGGGACATGCTTGGTCGAACGTGGTCCGAGAGCGGACGAAGGCAGCGGGCTGGAGGCGGCCCGGCCCCACCAGGCTGAAGAAGTCTGTGGCGATGGGGCCGAGGGGGCTGGGGGAAGCATTGGGTGGGGGTAGGGGGTCGATGTGGAGGACCACCACGGCCATACTGCCGAGCACGAGCTTAAACACCAGTTCTGGCCTCGACTCATCACAGTGCGTTTTGGAGGGATGAGCTGAAAATACAACAAAAAATTTAACTCACCGTTTTTTTTACACAAGTATTCAACATATGTGCGATGTTTTTCTTCCACGTACACGTACACGTCTGTCTCTGTAATTTTTGTGGCAGTTGTGAATCCCGCACGTGGAATGGTGTCGGATTGGTCAGCTTCTCTCGTTGCCGTGGCACCTCTGGGTAATCATCCCAGATAGCCTACGAGGAAGGACACATGCTCATGTCAAGTCACGTTCTTTATACCTAGACACTAAACTTGAATAAAAAAAAATGCTATGTTATGCATTTAAATGCTCCTAATGCTACAGTCCGTATTGGACCAAATTAAGTCCAATAGCCAGCTTATAGCACGGTGCACCTACATGGGCAGTGCCAGAGGGAGACACTCCAGGGGAGGCGGAGTAGTTGCTGTTGAGTGACAGGTCCAGGTCCACTGTGGGCGGCTCCCCCAGCGGGGGAAGGGACGACAGGCTGTGCGACATGTCCATATCAGCCATGGAGAAGAACACGTCCTCTGTGCAAACCACCAGGTCAAGGACAGAGAAGCAATAGATACAAATAAAGAGGGGTTATCACTTGGGCAGGGAAATCTCTGTATGGACATCAGAACTGGGGTTATGCCTTGGTCCAACCTCGGCTGGACGTGGCTCGTGTGGCGTGGCTCTGGAAGAGGTCGGGGTCCCCGCCGGGGAGGTCCGTGTCCTTCTTCAGACAGCGGTTGAACTCCATGTGCAGGCGGTACTCATCCTCCTGCTGTATTGGCCGACTCTTCCTGTCCTTGGACCATTCTTGAGCCCCTTTACACAAGAGGGATGGTGCATTGAGGTCAATGATCATCAAATAGTTCTCGTCGGGTTATCGGGAAGCGACCGAGGCTGGAAACAATCTTACCTCCTCCCCCTGAGAAAGCTCCAACCATGTCCAGGAGAAGGTGGACTTGGCGCGGGGACAGCAGAATGATGACAGAGTCAATGTGTCCATCAACATCCAACTGAGGAGCACAGATGGTATCAAAAAGGGGTTGATGGAGGCACCAAAGTGCACGTACACATAGGATATCTGAACAAAGACATCCATTTGGCTCATTGAGTCATGGAAAGGAAAAATAGGTTGTTTTAACTTAAACATACTTTTGCTCCAGGCAGGGCCAGGTTGTGTTTCAGTGTGAGAGACAGCTCGGTTTTACCACCAAGGCACCCAATCTGGATGGGCTCAAAGGCTGCGGCAGAAGCCACAGGCTCTGTGAACTGCGGATGAGGCTCGCATATTATTCTGGGATTCCAGCTGGGTGAGAGCTTGGCCTCCGTCTCCTGTAGGCAAAGAGGAGGACATGGTTATAAAATAAAATAGCAAGACTTATCTGACAGCATTGGAAAATAATTGTCCTGATATTTCAGGACAATTATTCTTTAAGAGTTTTCTAGTTCTGAGTTCCAAGAGAGGAAAAGGCTTATTTTCCAGGACTTGTAATGGCTAATCACACTCAAGCCTCGTGGCATAATATCACCCCTTTAACCCCTTAATTATTAACTGATTGCCTTAAGGAAGATGACAGGACACCCTGGAGTGGTTTATCCCCATATAAAGTCGATAAAAAATAGGTTCATCCCCAACGTAGACAACATTGTGACAGCGCCCTGCAGCAGCACTCACAGCAGGTGGAGGCGAGGACTTGAACCCTGCTCTGGAGGCCTCAGAGAACTCGTCCCAGAAGACTGTGACGCCTTCCATCTGAAAGTTTTTATGAGCGAACGTGGTGGGCTGGTGAACGTCCACGCTGGAGGTGTCCTCGTCTGTTTCGTCACAATAAACAATCCTAACAGAAAACAGATGGAAGTTGTTGGCCAGAAGGGGGGAGAAAACATCGTACAAATGTATGAACAATAAATACACCTTTTCTAAAATACATTTTAAAACTTACTTGTTGATCCGAATCTCAAGAGCAATACCCGTCTTGGAATTATCAGGCACGTGCTCGATTCTGAGGATTGTATCCAGAAATGTCACCTTGACCCTTCTGAGAACTGAAGAGACAAATCTGTACTCATTAAATGTACAACAAAGTTGGATAACATATGTTTAAAGTGTTGCCTCATAATGTAGACAAACTATACCTGTTTCTATGGTTTCGGCAAACTTCTCCAACCCTTCAAAGGGCTGGAAGCTCTCCCCTATGTCATCTGTTAGCCTCTGGCTCAGACACTCCTTGGCAAGCTGCATACTGCTGGTCATGAAACTAGACCAGTACATGGGTTCCAGACCAGTACCTGGACCACAGCAGATATAGGAAAGCATCACATTGATTCAACCATATGTGGCCTACTTGATACACAACAATGTAAGGGATAATTAGCAGGAATGTAGGAATGTGTGTGTAGTACAGCCCCCATACCCATCCTTGGCCTGGGTCTGAAGACCATCTCCAGGCCCCTGACCTCCAGGGCACAGTTCTCCTGCAGCAGAGCAGCCCATGGCACTGTGAGCGAGATGGTCTGGATGAAGCCTTCTATAACCTCCACGGGGGCGTCTGCCGTTTCGAGCAGCTCATTCAGGGACTGAGAGGCAAAAGGACTGTGGTTATACATGTCCAATGCATGTGTAATATTCATAGTTAATTTGTCTTAAATGGTTTATTATTTTGAGAACCCTTACCCATTTGTCCAAGGGGACCTGTGCGAGCGTTCCAGTGCCCTGATAGAGGTCCAAGCTAAGCTGATCCAGGCTCAGCTTCTCCTGGAGAAAGTTGCCTAGATACCGATGCAGAAGATATCTGCAAGCCCGCTTTTTAATAGACTCTGAAAAGGGCCACGGCATCTTGACAAACTTTCTGTACCAACAAATGAAACAGACGCGTGACTCTGGAGTTGCAGACGATGATGCAAAGAGAGAAACTTTGTTTATCGTGGGTTAAAATAAGATGTCATCCAGTTGATGTATAGAAATCAGTTAAGGAGGAAATCAAACATCTTCCATTCCTCACGGTTAGAGGCACATTAAAATATGTGCTGATAATGTGGTACATGTGTGACAGTTGGTCCGACTCCAGTATGCTGCACCTAAGGTAGAAATTCACACAAAAGAAAACATGAATGTATGAATCCTCATGTATTCAGGGACATTGTGCTAAATGTCATTAACAGCTGTGGCCAAACAACATATGGGCAAACGCAAGAGAATTAAGTTTCCCAATAAGAACCAATCGGGCTACAATGAAAAATAGAGAATGACTATTGTCCTTATTGTCAACAACCGGTGTCATCCAGCAGATGACACGATAGTAAATACCTAGCAATCTGTGTTACATTGTCCAGGGTCCGGTACAGATGTCACAACAAGGTGTCTGACAGAAATGCATGTTGTGTTTGTCAGGGATGAAGCTAAAAGCTAGCAGGTCTAGCTTACCTATCCAGTCAGCAAATATTCAGATCGATGTCATAAGGCTCCAGCACTGGGCTAACGTTGACTGGCTGTTGTTTCCTAGCAAGCTAACGACAAGGAGCTACGATGCTAAAAAGCCGCTAACCTAAAACTTCCCGAGTTGTTTTTCAACAACAACAACATTAGTCGGCTGTGTTGAGTGAACACAGCGACACATCCAACACCTCGTCGCGGTATAACGCACCGTGGGTCATGGTGGCCTCGGCCGGGGTGTTGCTTCACACTCCCCGCCTGCTGCTGCTCGACTTGTTTACAAACACTTCGGCGGCTCCGCGCCAGTGGAGGCTGCGCGCCGGAAGAGCGGCTCGTGTTGTGACCGGCCGTGACGTCACCGTAACATGGCGGAAACGGCTCTGTGTGTGGGAGGGTCGCTCTTCCGCCATGATGTCATCACAACATGGCGAAGCTGAGTCGATACGGGACATCAACTCCACTCTAGAGCTCGGGGCTGGGGTTCAATAGCTCTCGTGTTAACTTTATGTGTGCAAGGATGCAACCAGACACACTGTTTTTTGGAAATACAGTGTGCAGTATTAAGTGTTAGCAGCTAATTCGCGCTACTTTGGACCCGGGCACGGTGTCGCGACGATTTACCCGGTTAGCCTGACGTGCAGTGTACCCGAAGAGGTGAGGAGAACTGGGGACAGCATAAAGTTGTATACATCGTTTAGTATATTTATGATATTCAAACATCGTATAGGCTACTTGTGGCTTTCATTAAGATCGTAAGATAATGTTGCTCCACAAAAAGCCGTGGTCTGGTGAATTGGATGCACGTTGTTGCCTTTGGTGTGTTTGGTAATGCTAGCTGTGTGATTGTTTTCGTTGTACGCCATGAAAACGCGCCGTTGAGTTGACGCAGGACGGCAGAGGTTATTACGATATCTAACGGGAAAGTACGATCACGTCATTGTCGAACGCTCATCAGGACACGCGAAGCAGATTCAGTAAACATTTGTTCGGGTGAAAAATCATATTGACTATCCCACCTGTAACGTGAGCACAAACTTGACCTGTCAAAATGCATTGATTGCGACCGGTTTGTAGTTAACGTATTGAAGCTGCTCCCATTATTGCTGTGATTGCTCTTTGACTTCAGGAGATGGAAGTGGACTTCCAGCCAGAGGACTCCTCCACGTTTCGGGAAGGCATCGAGCTGGGAGGCGTCAAGGACATGAGATCGGAGGCGGACGCCGTGGTCAGTGATGTACTCTTTGCCGTGAACGAAATGTACGTGTCACAAAGCCTCGACAGCGCGTTGGACGTGGCGTACATAAATGTAGAAACAAGAGAGACCAATCGCTACTGCCTTGAACTCACCGAGGCTGGATTGAGGGTAAGAAACTCTACAATACGAATTGTTTTGTGGCTAATCCCTATTGCTTGTGTGTTCAATTAATTCTACTTTTCTTATTAGGTGGTGGGCTATGCCTTTGATGAAGTGAATGAAGATTTAGGCACCCAGTATCACGAGACTATTTACTCCCTTCTGGACACACTGAGTCCAGGATACAGAGAGGCCTTTGGGAATGCTCTGCTCCAGCGACTCGAGAGACTGCAACAAACTGGACATTAAGGAAACAAGACTCAGCAGTTGACCCAATGTAGTCTGGCCATAGCCCAGGATCTGCCCACCTCACCCCAATAAACCAAGGATCACAATGTAATTGTTCTACATTGATGGGCTTTGCAGAGTACACCACTTCTTAATTGCTGGTTTCACTGTGGTTCATCTTCCAGATGCTTCCTACTTCCCATCTTGACACAAGTCTAAAGGGATATTTTCTTTAGCTTTACTTGCCTGTCAAATCCAAAAAAAAAAGTGAAGAAAATGCTCAACATTTACTCCCACAGAACTTGTCCTAATGAACCTGCCTTCCTTTAACTGATTTAATATGATCAACATTTCATACAGCTTTTGAAGTTGATACTGTTTCCAACTGAAAATGCTTGTTACCCCATTAGGTTTGACAGTTCACTAGCCAATTTCTCACTTACGAACCTCAAGTATTAACGCTTTTATCAAGCTCATGTAAGCTTGTGTTTGAAATTAGAACTGAAGCACATTGATCCAGCTCAACATGTGACTGCTAGAACCACACCGTTGGCCTAGAGACATCTTGCGCATGATTTATAATGAAGTGCTCTTTGAAGTTAAACATTTTTGGCTAGCATTAGTATTTCTACCCTTTCATTTGTCAAATAAAACAATACCCATTTCCAATTGTTTGACATTGTTGAATTATTTTTTAAAATTACCCACAAACTTACACTTGAATAACTTTATTAGAACTAGTTTATTATCAGAGTTCAGAAAAATGAATCACTGCTATTAAAGCTAATCAACGGCATTACAAAATACTACAGTTAGAGAATGTGCTCTGGATCCCGACTACACAGCAGTCAGACGGTAAGAGGAAACGATCAGAAGAAGGGAAGTGTAGGTGTCCAATTTCAGCTCACAATACTGTGTTAAGAGGAACTTGATGGAAGAAGTTAATAGAACTAGGAAGGGAGCAGTCCTTAAAACATACTGGATATAAAATCAGCGGTTTGTAAATAATCTTCAGAGCAGACATGTTTTTTGTTCAAAGTTGAACTCCCTTTTATAATTAAAAAAAACAAAGTGGAATGTGCCTATTCAGCTGACAATCTGGACTGGGAACTCGATGCAGAACAGATCTTTGCCAGAATCATCCCTTAGTTCCCACTCCACCACCAGCCGTATCTGCAAGGAGAAGTCAGTGAACAGCGGTTTAGTTATTTACAAAACAGAAGTTAGGTCAATAAAGGGGAAACAAAACTGTCTGCAGCAAGCGCTGACCAGCAAAGTGGGCTGCATAGCAGACAAAGGTCCTTAAGACCACAAGTCACTTTAGTATCACAAGATGCATTAGCAAATATAAAAAACACTGTTCACTTACAGAGGGATATTCTGCTTTAACAGGTAGATCATTCACATAGTGGTAGTTTGCCTCCTTCTGAATGGGGCATGCAATTCCAGATTTGCAGCCGTCTTGGATTGGAATAGGAAAGGGAATGGGAACGCCAGCAATGACCCCATGGACAATGGCTTTGCTGGTCTGGCTTTCCACAGCTGTAAAACAAAAGTAGGAAAATAAGTGATCAGTTTGATCACAATCATGTTGGGGCATTTACATATCTAAAAGACCTTTCCCTACTTACCACTGCTGAAAGTCACATTGACGCTGTAAGACTGTCCTTTATGAAGCTGGCAAGGCTGATTAGGGCAGGGTTTAATGTCCACCATCGAAACCTTTCCAACAGCTGATCCTGGAAAACAATATTCATGCATTCAGTTAAAGCACGTGAACATGGGAGGGATGCTGCGTCAAGTCTTTCTTTTTTTGGAGAACTGCAGTAGCTTGACTCATAACGTGTCAGCTGCTTTAATAGTTAAATTCACGTTATTGGGCGACCAGGTACATCATTACACAGGTGCAACTGTTAAGTTCAATATAATTAGTTTACTTTCTCAAATCATCTCTTAACGTAGAGAGCCTTTATGGATGCAAAGTTATTTAAGCTAAACTTATCAATATGCTGAGAAAATGGCCAATGTCACTAAATCATTTTTTTTAACCCTTAAACTCAAAAAGTACACATTGGAATCATTGAATCTACCATTAAACAACGTTTTATGAAAACCAGCTCCTCAGCAGGTTAAAAACAAAGATTTGCTGAACTGAAACTTACCACAGTCGATATATTTGACGGGCTCCGCACAGGTGAACGCGACAAGGGACACCCACACGATACACGCAGTTCGGAAATCCATTGTTCGGGTTTGGTTCTAAAATACAATCGATAGCGTGGTTGATGAACGTCCCATTTATGAAAGGCGGGGAGGGACTCACCTACATTTATCAGCCGACTAGGCGTAACGTTAATCAAGGGTTTGTTTGTTCCCAATGCTGGTGTTGTACAAACGAACTTTACTTTGTTATAAATAGAGAAACAGGTTGTAATTATATATGACAGGTTTGCGACAAAATACAATTTTTGTCAATTAACTAACTTACCTCGCAAAATGTTTCCGCTTTTGAGAAACAACAATCTCTGGTGAACGCTACTTATGAGTCTCTATCACGCGACCTCGGTGACGCCCTCCTCTATGCTGGTTGGTTGTTTTTTTACTCCGTATTTCAGGCGTCGGCGAATGGGCGACACGGCGGTTGTAGGAAACGCCCATTTTGAAGTGACTGTCCTTGTAACGAATCGAGTGATTTGTATCTGACGTACGCATGGCTGAGTAAGAGTTTCTACCCAATACCGTGGTTTCTATCCAACTGACAACACGTAGAGCCAATCGTGTTCTCTACTTTGTTGCTCAAAGTCAACACAGTCCTCACGGGGTGGGACTAAAAACATTTGTTATGAAAGATGTCATTCGTTAGGGCTGCGATGATAAGTGCGTCAAAGGCAAGAGTACTGGACTTTGCGAGGTAATGTAGATGAAATAAACCAATACAACAATTGGTAATGTCATGATACCTTAATATTATTATATACGATTACGTTGATCGACTGTTTGCTAGCTACAGCTAAGCCAGCGTTAGCTAGTTGTTCCGGGGTCGTGACAACTCTTCTAGAAAGGACAAACCATATCCGATAGTATTCCTTAAGATCCAGCCCGGGAATCGGCATTCTAAAACCTGGTTTATTCCTGCGATGTGTTGTAGGGCTACATCTCGTCTCAGTGGCGTCCATGTGAGTCAGCACATAGTGACATGTTGCCCCCAGCCCCGGGTTCCTCACGCAGAAGGGCTCAGGGGATACAGCAGCACCGCCGCCCAGGTGGAACCGGCGATGCCCGCCTCAGCCGAGGAAGGAGTGAAGCTCAGCGCGTCATGCGTAAAGGTGAGGACATACTCGAAGTAATCAGTATCCCAATTCACTGGGATAAAGTAACGTTAAGGATGTCTTTACCTTGAAGGGCAGGATACACAAGGAAATGCACGAACGTATTCTTCTGTTCTGCCATTTGTAGGAGGATTTAAACATCTCAATCGTTCTTCCTCTATTTATTCAGGAAGAACAGAAGTATCAGAAGTGATTGAGCATATTTCTGTTCCCTTTATCCAGCGGCTCAAGGAGATAATGGAGAAGGGAGAGTTTCTGAGGATCCATGTGGAAGGAGGGGGCTGCTCAGGGTTTCAGTACAAGTTCTCCGTTGACCAGAACAGGGATGAGGATGACAGGTGAAATACATCAGATGACCAGATGTTTCTCTGCTTAGATGATGAGATGAATGGTCACCAACTATTTTCTCACCCTGTACCACCTATTCATTGCTGCAATGTCATCTCTCCCTAGGGTGTTTGAGCAGGATGGGGTGGGAGTCATCGTGGACCAAGACAGCCTGGAGTTTGTAAAGGGTTCGACGCTGGACTATACCAACGAGCTGATTCGAGCCGCTTTCCAAATGCAGAAGAATCCACAGGCCGACCACGGCTGCTCATGTGGCAGCTCCTTCTCTGTCAAGTTATAAGAGACCAGAGATGTGAATACAGTGGTCACCAAGCATACTGCTCACTTGGCCGCATCCAACAGTACAGATCCCATACCTATTAGCAACACTGGCCGAAGTAGAACATGTTGTTTATTGAAGTTAATATTGAGTGTGATATTTTATTATGTAAAATGTATAAAATTAATTTTATATGCAATATATTTAAATACATATGATCTTTTTCCTCCTAAATACTATCTTTGACTTTTGTTAATTGTTATGTATGTGCTTGTGTATAAAGGAAAGGGTACAGGTATGAGTTAAGACAGGTCTACTTTAGTATATATTATAGATATTATAGTTATTACACTATGGATTATATGAATACATTCAGGAGAAATGCTGGGCATTTCTTTAACATTAATTAGGTATTTCTCCTTTGCATAAACACTACCTACATATCGATATATTTTCACCAAACCTATAAATATGTTTTGATTTATCTGCTCAATTAATATTTGCCCATGGTGACCCTTTTAAATTGGCATGTTGTAGCTCACTCTAAAGCTCAACATTGTGTTTTTTTTTGTGTTTTTTTATTAAATTAGTATTTAAGAAAACATCTCACAAAATATACAAAAACAATATGTACAAATGATATTTACATTGGTGCAATGAAAAACAAGGTATGCAGAAACAACTTGTTCATTAGACATAATACAAAGGGCAAAATGTTTTGCTCTTTTTCATATTTCCTCTATGATAAAACATTCAAGTTAAGCAATATATCTTTTACACATTTCACATCACCAGTTTCAACAATGACTCTCGGAAAAAAGAGTCACACTTAAAAAACAAAAGCACAACAATAATACACCATAGCAGCACACTGAAAAGTGACCCAAGAGAAATGCAACAGTGTCATGGAAAAAAAGTATCATTTGTAACTTCTTTGTTTTTCTGAGGAGTTTGGTCAGACGGATTGTCCTTCAGTTAGCCATGCACACCCACATCACCACCAACACATCCTCAAGAACCAGTACAAAACACAATGGGGGGGGGTTACTATTACAAGCTACAGGACGGCTAAACACATAGTCACTCACTGGGGGGGGTTTGAGGTTCAACCATTATCAATAACACAGTCACATAAACAAACCACTGGGGGGGGGTACACAGTGACCAGGTCAGTTGTACAGTGCATAGTATGCTTTGGCATGCTGACATCCAGAACATAACCGTGGATGTTACATTCAGGAGGAAGGCCACGAGAGTTTCAAATACTTGGTAAAAAAAAAAAGCAATTCACGTCGTGAAGCCAAGTGCATGGTCCGACAGCGTCAAAGAAATGATGACATTAGAAAAGTAATAACCGAATGCATCACCTCATGTAGTTTTAAGGCTTAGTCAGTTGCTACATGTTTTCTGAAATGGCATCGTCAGTCACGCCGCTCTTACTTTGAAAAATAAAAATCATAAAACACGTTTAAAATACATTTTGTTTTGTTTGTTCGAGAGAAATACTTTAGATCGCCCTCTATCCATGGTGAGAACTGATGAGACTTGCACCTAGTATACTCTTGCACTTTTTGTTTTCTGAGGCAGTAAGTCAGGTCAGGTCTTCTGTCATGGGATAGCTGCCACATCTGTTCTAGCCTACAGGGCAAGGGTCCATGCGTCGCCTGGACACTCGCCACGGGAGAACCCTCCACTGTTGTTGTTGTGTTTTCCTCAGTGAGGGGCGTGGACACACCTCCAGACAAACAAGCTGGACATAGGGAGAACAAAAGGTTTATTCAGGTTAATTTCACCCAGATTAATTTCAGTATTTTCTCCCAGGGGGTGATTTGTGTAGCTGCTGTCATCACTAGGGGATGAATCATACCTCCGGTCATCCCCGCCCGCACTGACTACGTAGCGATCTCCGTTTGTGAAACGGGCGTTGGTCAGATGAGCCGAGTGGCCCAAGTAGCGTTTGTGTTTAGCCTAACAAGGAAACCGAAAACAGGATTTAATAATAATAATGACTGTTCACTATGTATATATCTACTAATATAGAAGATGCTGTCAATCTTGTCTGTCTCAACTGGCGATATGTTCACATTTATGTATTTATACTTTGATTTCCCAACCTCGATTAATAAGTACTAAGTAAGTACGATTAATAAGTACTTAACCAGTGTTATCCTCAAGTCATTTCATTCATCAGACGCTGAAGGTTGAGTAGACATTAGTTTCCTTACTTCAGCACTATCAAAACAACATTCCCCAAGTAGGTACTCACAAATTTCTCGGGACACGGGAAGTCGAACAGCTTGACCATTCCGAAGTCGTCGCCCGTGACAACGTTGAGGCCCGAGTGGGACACGCAGGCACAGGTGACGTCCGCCTTGTCCGTGTTCCGGGACCAGATCCCGATGACCTCATCCCCGAGCACGCTGAGCACAAGGGCCGAAACATTAACATGAAGATAACATTGAGATATTGCAGATTTCAGGACCCGCAAGAGCCTCCTCAGGCCCATGACCCCAGCATAACCCCCATAAACACCCCCACCGTAACCCAGGCTGCTCACCTTGTCCACGTGGCCCAGGTTATCCTGTCAATGTGGATCTGCTCTGTGACCTGCTTCCCCGACGGCACCTCATACACAAGTCTCTTATAAGCGCCGGTGGAAACCTAGGGGCCATGCGGAACATAAGAGGTTTGCGCAACGTGCTAGTCAGACAGAAGCCTGACATCCCAAGACCAGCTGGCGAATGCGTATTGGCCTGGAACACTTTCAGTATTAATTTATTTTTGAATGGTGCTCTCAACGTTCAACGAAATTCCTCTGGATGCAATTGGATTGACTTACAACCAATCAGAGCAACGAAACGTGTGACGTTGCTCTGAGCTGACGGTTGGTAAATAAAACTATTCATCACAGCACAGATCGGCACAGTGGAGGTTAGCGTGCGTGCGGTACCTGGACGTAGCAGCTGTCGGCTGAGAAGTCCATCTGCATGACGAAGCTCGGTATGTCCCTGCAGCAGTTGATACGGTTAAGCTGTGGCCCGAGAGTCAGGTCGTAGAAATCCACCGCGCTCTCAGTGGAACCCACAGCCAAGTACCGGGAGTCTGGACTGAAACTGCGGAGAAAACCAACCAATCATGGTTGTGTCTTAGAGATGTGTCTGATATAATTTTTTCCTTCCTGATTCCTTCCGATTCCGATTCCTGATCATTTACATTTATAATCTAAAACATAATGCTGCTCCTGGTGGTCCGGCTGGGGAACGTACCGGATGTCCTGGATGGGGGAGCGGCGGTCCCTCTTCTTGCCCCAGATCTTGAGCGAGGCCACCAGCAGGATGATGAACTCTCCGTTCTTCATGCCGATGGCCACCATGTCCCCCTCGGGGCTGTAGCTCACGGTCCGCGCCGGGTGCCCCAGGTTCACCTTGTTCAGCATCTTCTGTTTCCCCCAAGACAAAAGGCAAACGTTTGCGCAGAATGCCCGTTGTGTGATCGTATGTACCATCATCAAGAGTAACCCATGCTGGTAAAACTTAACCATACGGGTGCATTAATTAACCACTCATTGACATTAGTCAATGCAGTATTAAGCATTAACTAACCACTAACGATCAGTCAATTGATAGTGAATTAATGTTGGGGGGGGGGGGCGCCAGCTGACCTTCTCCGGGATGTCCCAGAGGCGCACGGTGCCGTCCTCGGCGGCGGACAGGAACACGTCCCTGGAGGGGTGGGTGCCCACGCCCCAGATGGGCCCGTCCATGTGGCCGTTCACCAGGATGTTGCACGCCGCGTTCTTCTCCCCCACCTCGATGATCTCCGCATTCCGCGTGCCCACCAGGATCTTTCCCTACAAGATGGCGGACGAGGAGGAGGTGGTGAGTGTGGCATCTGAGAACCGCAACCATGGCAGCAATGAGACAATTCCCCCCAGATCTGAATGGAATGATCATAATATTATGCATTAGGGCCTATTTTATGCATTAGGGCCTTTCAAGACACGCATAGCACTTATATACATTTTTAATCATTCTATGTACCAAGTCTCTCTCTCGCTCTCTCTCTCTCGTTGTTAATCAACACATGCTCAAATTTTACACATACAAGTCTTATATAACTCTATAAGAAGCTCTCTTGCTCACTCTCACTCTCTCTATATATATATAAAATACTAAATCAGTGGGATGGATGTTAATGGCATGCGGAATGTCTGTAGCAGGCGGGTCCTGGGTACCTTCCCCCTGCACACAGAGCGGACACAGTCTATGATCTGTCCCGTCTCCAGGCGGAAGGCCCTGCAGCGTTTCAGCTCCTGGTCCCACAGCTTCAGAGCTCCCCCCTCCTTAGACCTGCACAGACAGACATACACCTCACTGTTTAGAGTCCACAACAACCTGAAACAAACGTTACACTCATTGTTGATTCTACTGCCGATTATAAGAGATGAACATGGTGGCTATGAATTTATTCACTTGGTATTCATTTGATGACCTGAGACAGATGCAAACCACAAACCAAAGCGAAGCAAAGCATACCATCAATGTATGTATATCATACAAGCACAAAAATGTACAATATCACAAGTATCATCAATACAATATGTAAATAATGGGATATTTTGTATGTCCAGTACCTGTGTGTGTGTGTGTGTGTGTGTGTGTGTGTGTGTGTGTGTGTGTGTGTGTCTGTGAGAGAGAGAGAGACAGAGGGAGCAGTACTCACGGTCTCTCCTTGCCCCCTGTGACGATGAGGCCGTCCCTCAGGGTGGTGTACATGGTGAACACCGGCCCAGTATGGGCCTTGGCCACTACTCTCACTAGAATGTGTTCCTTCCACACACACACATCCCCACTAATGGTACCTGTAAAGGTCAAGTTATTCTGAAAAGAAAACAAACCTGCACTAATCTACTGACCTACAAGAGCAGGGCAAGCATTGCAACAACAACATCAACAGCAAATTGACAGGAGAGCATTGGCATCGGAGCATAATGGATCAGTTATCATGTGACAAAGACACTCAAGCCAAAAGTATCATCTTACATTATACCGCAGCGTGGGTAAATCTCGTCCCTGAGCGGTCCATAACTTTCCAAGGGTGAGCATTATTTCTCATGAGTGAGACAGCTCTGCCTTTTAACGGTTCCAAAACAATTGGATTTGTTCCAACAAATCCAACATTAATAACTACAGTCAAACATGACTACGGATCAGACGTGTCCTTGTCTCAAAGCGTGTAGGAATACATTTATTGCAGCGTTTTAAGTCCATGGTAAACCGATAACGTTCTAGATAAAGTAGCTCTTATCTAACGACTGTTGGCCACGGAGGTATAAGAGGAATAGACCCTAACCCTGGATTATCATAACATAATTATTATAATTTATAATGTATGAATGTATGACGTGGGGGGGGGGGTGAGCGACCCAGATCAGGCAGAGGTTGCTTACAACCGCCCAAGTGTTTTTACTCCTGGGATGAATCTCGACATCTTCCTCGTCGTGCGATGTATGCGGGTGTGAGGTGGAAAAAGAGAAGCGACTTACGGCCCCAAACGCCACCGACAGCATGGTCTGCATGCGGGCGTCTTCGATGGTGCTCAGCACCCCCTTCTTGCTGAGCAGCGCGCGGCCCGCCAGCGTCCAGAAGCGCACGTGTTTGATCCCCACCGACACGAAGTGGGTGTCCGAGTCCGGCCGGAACTCGGCCACAAAGATCCTCTGGGTGTGGCCCTGCCGGGTGGCCACCTTGGCACCTGTGGGGACATGCACCGTGAGACCCCTGCAGTGTGAGGTGTGTTACTAATGCAGCGTCGAACAACACTTTCTCCTCAGTTCAACTTGGGTCTTAGTGTTTGCATTCATGGCAGGCTTCAAAAAACCACCACTGATCACACACTGATTATGGCTAGGAATATTATACTTTTACATACATTTAAATAATATTAGACAAGCAGGGTTTTAGGGTGGCTAGTGTAGTGGGTTTGATCCACAAAAGTCAGCAATCTAACTGCAGGCATCCTTGAGCAAGATATATTATCTCTACCTGCCTCATGACTTATATGTATCATTCACTTTTGGGATAAAAGTGGTAAATGACCAAATAGCAATACCAACATTGATTCAACACCGAAGGGACTTCAGCCTCCTCAGGTCAAGATGCAGGGTATGGGGTGTGTGTGCATGTGCATACGTGTGCATGTGCGTGTGCGTCTGTGCGCGTGCATGTGCGTGTGCATGCATGGAGCAGGGGGGGTCTGGAACGTAAACACCCACCTTCCTGCCACTTCCAGATGGTGACGGTGTGTTCTGGGTCCAGGCCCACTGACAGCAGGAGTTTGCCCGTAGCGCTGAAGCTGACGGAGCACACCCCGCTGGAGTGGAAACAGCGCAGCACCGACAAGGTCTGCTTGGTCGTGGCGTCCCACACGTGGATGGATGGAGAGGTGGCTGGGATATGGAGAGGGAGGAGGACGGAAGAATCAAGACCAGAAGAGTCAAGAACAGAAGAGTCAAGAACAGAAGAATCAAGAACAGAAGAATCAAGAACAGAAGAATCAAGACAAGGAGAATCAAGACCAGAAGAGTCAAGACAAAAAGAGTCGAGACAAGAAGAGCCAAGACCAGAAGAACAAAGAATAGAAGAATAAAGACGAGGAGAATCAAGACCAGGTCCAGATGTTGGACCTGAAGTGTCCTGGATGACCTTGGAGCTGAAGTATTTATTTATATTATTATATTAATTCATTATTATTATTATCCTCTACTCCGTGTTCCTGCTCTAAGATTTCTTCCTTGCTAATTATGTTTTCTCTTGCCCTCTGGGGGGCTAGGGTTAGGGGGGTGTCAGAGATATATGGCATGGTAAGCCCTTTGAGACTGTAGCTGGGATTAAGGGCTATAAAACTATTGTTGTAAGAGTCGCCTTGATATGATGATCCGATATGTCAGCTTCAAGAATCTACTTTTAAGTGGGAGCTTCTGAAAAATAAACCGTTGGTGTGAATTTGGATTTAACACTGAAAACTTGATATTCTAAAGTTGTATATACCCAGCCTACTTTTCAATCACTTTAACATGTTTTAAAGGTAGTGATGACATAATGAAGGATGGACAAAACACCAGTAGATGGCAGTGTGTCAAAGGAATACATTGTGTCACTAAGTGAATTGTTGCGTGAATATTTTTTGCAGTTATTTTTAAACAAGGTGTCTTACCTGACATGTCACCTGTGTCTCCTGAAGCATGTAAAAGAAAGAATTATTCACAGAAACCATCACACGATTAACAATCGTCACACACTCTCCTGGGGGGGGGGGGGTTGCCTGCTACGAGACGTGAGGGAGGGGTAGGCAATGTTTTGCAGTCGTCTGCCACCTCCCTGACCCCACATCGTAGAGCGTAGAGAGGGAGGACGATGGGGGCCGGGGGACGGGTGCGCTGGCCCCTCCCAGCCCGCGTACGTACCTACTTGGCCGGTCGCCACCACGTTGGGGAATTTGGGATGTTGATTGATAGTCAGGCACAGGATGTCGTCGCTATGTTCCACATAGAAACTTTGGCAGGCTGGGAGGAAGAAACACACACGGCCACACACACACACACACACACGCACACACGCACACACGCACACAGGTGCACGCGCACGCACACAGGTGGACTCACGTGCACACGCACGCACGTGCACACATATGCACACATAGAAATGGGCGCACAACACATTCGTGCCCAGTATACACAGACGCACGCACACACAAACACACACACACACACACACGTGCGCAAACACACAAGCGTACACACGCACACACACACACACACACACACACACACACACACACACGCACAGTCACACAGGTTAATGCATGATATTGTTTGAGTGTCAGTGCTCTGTGGTGAGTCACGGTTGGTGGCTGGTGTATTATTTATATCCACGTCCCACTCACAGGTTGTCAGGTTGAGGACGATGCCGACGGAGGCTGTGTGATAGATGATATCAGCGCCTTCGTTCAGGTAGTGCACGTTATTGCGGCAGTCGTTGCCACGGTAACCAAACACCAGATCCAGCACCAGGTCCTGCGGGAACGCCGGAAAAAGACCACAGTCGGGGAGGTCAACGCCATGACAACGCGACATGTTATGAAGGGAGGACCGTCTGCGGAGCCCGATGCGCTCTGAGGAGGCTGTCCGGAGGTGATTTGCAGGGTAGCCTTGGCAGTGGAAGGATATCTGGCAGCACAGCACCGGCACTTAACTCACTCTTACAGTCCTCTTTATTTTGCTTGTTTGTTTATATATTCATATAAAGTCATATTTTATGTATAGCGATCTCTTTTCAATCCATATATATAGAGAGATTTTTTTGATCACAGCAGAATAAACGCAGCTACAGCATCTTTACCTCTCCGATATGGGGTTTGGCGACCCAAGGCCGATGCAGCGTGTGTGAACACACACATACAGGGAGAACAAGGAATTCATAAACCTTAATTCACCTCGTGGCCATCTTGGATCTAAAGCCTAACCCTGCAGCTAGAACCGGCAGCAAGAACCAAGATGGAGCCAGAAGGACGGGGTTTGGGGGACCGGAGTGGGACAAATCCTACGTCTCACCTCGACGGGCCTCTTTTTCTTCCCCACATTGTTGGTCATGAGCTTCTCCGGCTGTGGCAGAGCCCTGCTGACTGGAGGTCTGAAAGAGAGGGGTGAAACCGTTCAGCTTTCATCAACACCTTGCCCTCCACATTTATCTCAGATTATATCGAGAAGGCCTTCACCCACCAGCAGCCACGGTCGTTCACTTTTAGAGCTTACAGAGCGTGTGCCTTACCTTGAACCCCTTTATGGCAGCAAGACAACACAAAATAAAAAGCAAGTGTGAGGAAAAGGCACTTTGTTAACCACTTCACTGCTGCCCACCGACACACTCATGAAACCGAGTACATTAAACGCACCAGTCAACACCATACACAGTCTGAAAGAGCCTCTACAGCTACCAACAGTCTAGGGATGCAGTGTGCATATAAATATTCTTCTGTAATACTGTCTAATAATAATACACAATAATAGCTGAAGTCGAAATAAGAAGTTGTCATCCGATCTACACACATCACACGCGTCATTTTAAAAAGAGATATATCCCCGAAAGTATATATGTATTATTATAATGACTTGAAATGCATGAGCTTACCTGACTACCCCCTGCCTTCAAGTGGAATTAAAGAAGGGTGCGGAACAGTGACAGATAAGACAGCCATTCAGGAGAGAAGAAAAGTCGAAGAGTCTACGTTATTAAAAAGGGTCGGCCACAAGGGGGAGTGGGTGTGAAATCTCATGCATAGTGAATGATCTCAAAGGACTGAAGAAGACATGCCAACACGAGGCGCGCTGAGCCGACGGCTCGGCGTTTCCTGTCCGCATGTGTCCCTCGACAGATCTCTGGGTAGATGGTGGATGGTGTGATCTGGGGGGGGGGGAAGGGGGGGGGGCAGAGGGGGGGCCACGGCGGCCCCCGAACATTAGGCAACAAGAGGGGGTTATGTGCGGCATG